>CAJHNH020002107.1:124997-184997 GCA_905116865.2 Candidula unifasciata
CGTGCCTTCTCCAGTCCGTAATTGCACTGTAGCCAAAGGGACTTGAACTCCGACTAACGCCGCCGTCTACTGTTGTCTACCGGCCGTAGTTTAAAGAGAGAGCCCAAATCTCTGTTTTTCTTTTCCATAACAGAACGGCAACATACAGAAGTAAATTACCTGTTTACGATAGTGGCGTATATAATGATGCTCATATTTTTTATTGACCAGCTGGCACTCGGTGGGTGATGGGATCGTTTTTACTTCCCAGGACATTACCTCTACCCATTTTAGGCTAGAACAACATGGGAGAGAAAGGCAGTGGACTGGCAGAAACTATCTGCTCAAAGCTGCTGGAATAATACTATAGCATCGTCATCACTACCATCTTTCTGTATATATCCAACCCCAGTAGTTAGGCTTCACAAATCTCGTGCCCGACCGACTCTTATCGCTGTGTGCTGGAATTCCGACTAGATAACCTTCTTTCTGCTCAGCTGGCTGCTACCTTGTGTTTATTCCTGTTTGTTCCTGGTACATAGTAGCAATGGGAAATACAAATGAACCGCTTTTTAAACGGGGAGATCATCTCACAGTGGGAGTGGCGGAGCGGCTAGACGCTCGCCTGCGGATCGGAAAGTCGTGGGGTCGCTTCCTGGGGGAACCAGGACGTTTTGTATCTTCAAAAATAACACTGGCTACCAGGTTGACCCAGCCTTGAGTGGGTACCCGGTGCAGTCCCGGGAAGGAAAGGCGACTGGCGTGATGCTGACCACATCACCCATCTTGTGCCGATTGGTCCCTGTATGCTATATGCACCTAAAGTCGTGGAAAAGGGTCATTTACTTTTTTGTTTTTATATCACAGTGTATACCTAACTTGTCTGCATGATTACCTACCCACCCACCCAACTGTCTGTCTAACTGCCTGTCGCCATGTATTATATGTCTAGGTGTCCCCATATGCCCATCCTACTGCCTGTTTATATATATGTGTGTGTGTGTGTAAATATGATGTATGCACACGTATGCATTCACATCCCCCCCCCCTCTTTCCCACTACCCCTTTCTACTCACATCTCAGCCTAACATCTTACACCCCCAACAGCCACATCTGCTATTACCGGTAAGGTCAGTCTCATATTGCCACTCCTCCTCTCCCAGACCCACTCTTGAGTTATCAAAGCGGCTGACTCAATGCTGGGAATGATAAGGTAGACCACGTGAGCTTGTAGCTCCCGCGACTGCTTCTGCTCTTTCCATCAGGCACAAAGAACCTGCTCACACTCAGCGTAAACCTGCTCGCATGATGGCGTTTTTTCCTTCTGCTGCTTCTGTCGCGAAGTACGCCGACTCAAGTTGGTTGTTGCGATTGACCTGGGCTGTTTACGTGTACAAATTTTATGATCCTCTAGGTCCAGGGTTCGATGCCCACAGCTGACATATTTTCTCTCTCCCCCAAATAGAAAACACCGTGCTTTTTTCCGGACACCAGTCAGAGGGAAGCATCATGAAAGAGACTGGGGCCTGACCACATAAAACAACGAAGACTTTATAAGGAGAACTCACTGGGGACCCAATAAATGATTTAAAAAAAACACACACACACATCAGAAGTGGCTCTTACTCATATTAGAAGTCAAGCAAGGGGAAAAAATATCTGCATGGAATAAACAGATTGTTCTTCACAAAAGAAATGCGCGACACCCGAGATCGGCTAAAGCAATCTGCACTGTATTCCTAAAGATAATAGTGGGTGGGCGCACTGCAGCCAACTCTCATTGTGGAGACAGAAAGTAAATTAAAAATAATAATGTTTATAACATGTTACTTAGCTAACAGTATTTATGCATTCTAGTTTGATGCAGTCTTTGCCTTGATTGGGCGGTTTAGTTATAAATTGATATGTCGCACAAGAGCACCTGGTCACGCCCAGAGATCCCCTGGTCACGCCCAGGGATCCCCTGGTCACGCCCAGGGATCCCCTGGTCACGCCCAGAGATCCCCTGGTCACGCCCAGCTGCATCATTCTCTCAAGACCATGGTGATCTTTTCTCAGTGTAACATTGTTCACTTCCTGTCACATGGCCTTGACCGCATCTGTCTTAATCTGAGGTGAGTTATGAATTGACATTACAGCACTCCGGAATTCCCATAAGCGCCACTTCCCCATCTTCAGCAGCCGGCGCTGAGTTATATTTCCGATAGTAAAAGTAGAGGTCTGATTGTTTGTCTTCTGAGTGTTGAGAGTCGGACAGATCCCGTGATCACTCCTGGCTACACTGTTCGTTTCAGACCTTGATGATCTATGTTTTTTCTACCGCTTTGTTCAATCGTCGCCAGAAGGCCTTGATCACACCTAGCTGGATAAGTGTTTGGAAGAGCTGAGTGTAAGACAGGCCTTCTTGACCAATTCCTGACTTTTTAAAACTAAAGTTCGTTCTTTCGTTCAATTTACCACCCAGTGGTGCAGAACTAACCACTCTGTATGCCTGTTCGTTCCCCTGTACATCTGCATATCCTGGAGAAAATATCTAAAGGATGCTAACTACCTGGAAATCTGATCTGCTTTGATCTTCAGGTTATAAGCAATCATTGTCCTAATTTACCCCTCCTCCACCCCTCCCCCACATCAGTTTAAAAACATAGCTTGTTGAAAAAAAAGGCTTTCAAAAATGCGGTTTTGGGCACCTTTGTCTAGTTATCTATGTTCACTATTGACTAAAGGGTGTTGTTGTGGGCTGTGTGTATAACCAAACCCTCCAGCTGTTGTTATGGTCACAATTTTAATTTGTTACGACGTGCAGCGGCAAAGATTAAACAGTTGTTTCATGAGGATCACAGTCAAAAAGTCGTTGTCTTTGTGTGTACTTTAAAAACTGAGACCGTCTAAACACTTATACTGTACTTATTTTTGAGCCACTTGTTTGTGTGTGGGCAGCGTCGAGTGTCTTTTACGTGTTCACGCCGTTGGGTATTTTCCAGCTTGCTATATATTGTCTGCCTGTCTGTCTGTCTGAGAAGCTGTGTATGTGTGTGTATCTGCGTGCATGCATATGTGTAAGCATTTATATAAATATGTCTGGCTATGTTGTGTATGTCTAGAAATTATCTTTCAAAGTATTTATGGGTACATTACATTGCACAGTACTTCAAATGTTTTGTTTATTTGCCATTCAACACATTCTTATTATTTTTAATGTGGCGAATGGCAAATAAATATGATAATATGAAATGTATCAACAACTACTATTAGAGAAAATGTCCCTGTATGGTTGTTTGTTTGTTTTAGTACCCAGAAGCCATGAGTTGTTAACCCTAAGGCTCGGTATTATGAATATCGCAACCTTTCGACCTTGATTCCATTGAAAATACCGTAAATTTGAGAGCAAATGTGGCTTTTCTGCCTACCCCCGGGATTGAACCCGGACCACAAGGAGTTCGTCACCCGGTCTCCGCGCAATCCGGTTTAGCCAACTACGCTAGAGAGCCGGGCTCCCTGTATGGTTAAAATAACAATGTTTCTGGCGTATTGGGCACAAAGGGCTAGATCTCTACTTTTAGACCAACAGAAAATGAAGCACACGTGGAGCCTGTAGTGTGGATCATTTAATACCGCCGGGGGGGGGGGGTGGGAGAGCTATATTTGTTTGTAGTATGCAGTCACACACACTCGACTGTCCCACATTCTGGGGACCGTCTCCTCAACCCAAACAGTGTTTTATTGACGACTTGTGGTGGGTTCCCGAGGTCTAAATGCTGCCAACAGTTCGGGCTTTGTCCCCCCTGTGTTTAGTTAAGGAGTTGCCGTCCCTGCTTGAACTGGCAGTAAAAGCAGCCCATTTGAGTTTTGTAGACGCCAGACCGGGTCACGTGTTGCCTTTCGGGCCCAACGTTTGTTTATTATTTTCCTTCTAGGTCATTGGTTCTCACCCTTCTGAATGCCGCGACCCTTTAATGCAGTTCTTCATACTGTGGTGACCCCCCACTATAAGTTATTTTAGTTGCTACTTCATAACTTCAGTGACTACGTATTTTCCGATGGTCTTAGTCGACCCCTGTGAAAGGCTTGTTCGACCGCCAGAAGGGTCGCGACCCAGAGGCTAAGAACCGCTGTTCTTGTCAGTAAACAACTTGCGCGTTTGCTTGTCCCTAGTTTGAGTGAATGCTTCATATGTTGCTTGTTTCTACTTTTTCATGCTTCTTGTGGCTTTCGAAGGGCATATGCAGATTACGAGTATTGGGAAAGCTAATTCTGTACTAGTAACTGGAGTAAGTAAAGTGAAGGTCCCTTTTCCATGCCTTCCTGCGTATTGGGATACAGAGCTAGACCTATATTTTTATAGACCACTCGGCACTTGGTAGGTGATGTGGTCATCATCACGTCGTCCGCCTTTACTTCCTAGGACTGCACCTGGTATCGACTCAACGCTGGGAGTCAGGGTCATTTTTGAAAAAAAAGTACGGATTCGGACCTTCAGATCCGCAAACGGGCATGTAGCAAGTAACTGGAATAGAAGTACGAAATATTTCTTTTAGAGGCAGAGTTTTTTTTTTTAAATCGCTAGACAGTAAGATGCCGGTGCTCTTCACCTTCGACTGTTACAGTATCACTGGGGGGGGGGGGGGGGGGGGGGGGGGAGGGGGGGGGGTGGGGGGGGGGGGGAGGGGGGGGGGGGGGGGGGGGGGGGGGGGGGGGGGGGTTAATAGACTGAAATGGTTGGGGCTTATTGAGAGAATGTCAGATGACAGAGAGGTAAAAACTGTACACACAAGAGTGCTGAATGTTCGTAGACCAGGGGGCAATACACACACTACAATTTTACTGTGAGAATAATGCAGAGATTAAAACCGAATTTAATTATTCACTCAACAGTGTATTTAAATCCCGTCTATTTTCGCAAAAAAGAGGCAGAAAATAAACACTGAAACAATATGTTGTTTAACTGCATGAGGGGGGGGGGGGGGTCTTTTCCTAGCTCTCCTTCCATTATATTTCTTTAGTAGTGCTGTCTATAGAGGGTATTCTCTTGAGATGGTCGTACCATGTCATTTGTTGCTCTTTAATAAACTTTATGACTAGTTTTATGTCTAGTCTTCTTCTAATTTGCTAATTGTTAATTTTATCTCTTCTTATTACTTCAGACAACTCATCTCTGTGGTTATGATTTTTGCACACATTAAGTTTAGTAAGGGTCCATGTTTGATATTGGTATTTGCTTTGGTAGACAAAGATTATACTGTGTGTGTTAGTACAAAGCACTGTTGCTTTTTGTCATGATTTATACCATTCTCTGTCTTTAAAAAAAAAATCCTTTTCATGAATAACTCAGAAAACATGTGGTCTTATGTCTGTTGCCATTCTAGGATCTCGATTGTTAACGGCTGGTGTTTACAGAAAAGACTCTGATGGCTTGTTTAATAATTGTTTTCGCCTTTTGTTTGTTTCCTGAATGCCCAGACACTTTGTATGTGGCGAATTACAGACCCACAGGGACATAGGAATAAAGGAAGGCCAAAAAGCACATGGAGAAGAGAGCTGGAGAATGAAGTTAGAAAAATGGGGAGGACATGGGGAAAGCTCAATATAATAGCGAAGGATAGAACGACTTGGCGTGAGTTGGTTGAGGGCCTATGCTCCATTGGGGGATAGAAAGGCAGAAGAAGAAGAAATTTTCACCATCCCAGTATAACTTTAAATGTAAAATCTATTAAATCATGCCTACAAAGCACTTAGCATGAGCTGATTGAAGGGTTCATGGGAGTTGACAAGCAGGAAAAAGTTTTTTTAAATTGAATATTTTTCTGATGGCATTTTTATTGTTGATAATTTTGAGTTTTATTCCACAGAAATGAGTATCCTGGAGAAGGCCAAGAGCATTGATGTCCCTGACATTGATCTCGATATAGATAACTTTGATGATCTGCTGAATGCCCTGTCTGCTGAGGAGCTCGAAGAACTCAACGGAGATTTCGACCCTGATGTTAGTACTGCTTTATTTGTCTGTTGTCGATCCATTTGATATTTTTTTGACTTCTTTTAATATCTGAGTTTGTATTTTGTGAAGAATTTGATTTGGAGAAAAAAAATGAAATGAGGGAGAAAAAACCCAGCTGGCCTCCAAATAAAACAGTCATGTCAGCTTTTGTTGTCTAGAAGGAGACCCAAATTGAATAACAGATTCTCCGTGTGGGTTCCAGGGCCCCACTCTGGGGAAAACAAGAATAGACCCATGGCTTCTCTAACAAGCATGTCGTAAGAGTCGATTGACTGGTGCTTTCCTTCGAAGTCAGGGTGCATCTCTCTGAGAGGCAAGGAATCTACAGTCTGCATGGAGATAAGTCAGGCCTTTAAATCAGATGTGTAAGCAAAACAGTTTTCTATTGAAGTTTACAGCCGGGGTTACAAATCAAAATTGTGACCTGCACAGTTTGTATGAGCTGCACTGGCTATACAGCCTAAAATCCCCAGCCCTCCCCACCCTCCCCAACCTTAGAAACTGTAAACACAGACAGTAAAGACATTTTAGTTTTCAAATGACAGGCTAGAAAGTCTCTGAGACTGTTGTGACTAGTTTTCAAATGACAGACCAGTAAGTCTCTGAGATGTTGTGACTAGTTTTAAAAAGACAGACCAGTAAGTCTCTGAGATGTTGTGACTAGTTTTAAAAAGACAGACCAGTAAGTCTCTGAGATGTTGTGACTAGTTTTAAAAAGACAGACCAGTAAGTCTCTGAGATGTTGTGACTAGTTTTAAAAAGACAGACCAGTAAGTCTCTGAGATGTTGTGACTAGTTTTAAAAAGACAGACCAGTAAGTCTCTGAGATGTTGTGACTAGTTTTAAAAAGACAGACCAGTAAGTCTCTGAGACTGTTGTGACTAGTTTTAAAAAGACAGACCAGTAAGTCTCTGAGACTGTTTGACTAGTTTTCAAGTGGCAGACCAGTAAGTCTCTGAGACTGTTGTGATAAATAATGAGCAAGATAGGCCAAGCAAAAGCAACACTTCAGAAGGTGAAAATTATCAGATGTTGTCAGTGTCACTGAATGTCAGGCAAAATGCACTGAACAGTTATGTCAGACCTTTTCCACTGTATGAAACTTAATCTTTATCATGTCCTATTTGTATTATATGTTCTCTGGGGCTTACAGTCGATTCTTCCATGCTGTTCTGTCCCATGCAAGCTTTTCCATATCATGGATGAAATCAATTCTTGCACCTTTGGGCTCTGTCAGCATTCGTTTTGGGGCTTCTCTTGTCCGTTCTTATTTCCTCAGTCCATTAGTTTTCCATTTTAATGCCTAAATGATGACTGCAGTTTATATGTTGTCCATTTTGCTTTTGTATTTCTATGTTCTCTTCCCCCCCTACCCCCCCCATATCATGTTGGCACTTTTCTGTCTTTCCAGATGATGATGTTATATTGTGTTATACAACAGAATGGAAATAATAGTTAAGTGAGGCCAGGGACGAAGTTCCACGTCTCCACAAAGGGTGGGAAATATTGGAAAGACCATGTATTGCTCATGCAGCATGATCCCTCTCCCTTAGTCTGCTTATTGACTCTAAAGGAAAAGAAGCATGAATACGTTTGGAACAAAGCAAGCTGCAGAAGCTGCTAATTGGAAGAGAACCAATAGAGGACATAATTATTAATTTGTCATGTAGTTTATTATATTTACTCTCTTGGTGCCAGAGTTTTTTTTTTTTTTTTTTAAAATTTAATGACATTTTGAAATGTCACAAGTAAAACACATTAAGCTTCACTTCAGCAGCAATACAACATACCGATTTATTTATATATATATATATATATATATCCCGAAGCCAAGGCTGGCTAAAACAAGGGAAGTAATTTTTTTTAAAAACACTAAGGGGCATAACTTTTCACATTTGTTTTAAAATACTAATTTCTTACTATAGTGTGTGTAGTCTAAATTCTTAATTAATTTATGCTTATCACTTTATGAAAAATAATATTTTAATTAATAACTATATATCATCATTGAAAGCTATTAGAGATATTAATATAATTAGGGATGTTTTCAAATGCTCATGGAAAAGTTACAAAGATATTTCGTTATATTTTACTATGAAACCAGTATGAAATGGGTCTGTTATTCCATTGCCTTTACTTCGCACTATTTAGTGCACCAGGATTTTACCTAAAATTTTATTTGGAGAGCACTGAAGTGCTCACATCTCATCAATGTCATTATGTATTTATATATATACACACACCTCAGGGTATAACTTTGTGTCATACTTATTAAACCTATGTTTCTTTACCATGTATGCTTTATTATTAAGTAGTTATGTAGCTTAAGGCACTGATCTGAGACAATCCACATTTTCAAAATGTTGGTTCCTGAGTAAACTAAATTGAATTGTGCTGATATATAGTCTACGTAGACACTTTTATATCTCTCAGGCTGTAGTAACTTCACTTTTTCTAATGTATGAAACCTAAATTTCTAATGAAATAATATTATTTTGATATGAAGAATTATATTTACATTTATAAATCATATCAGCATTGTAAGCTATAACTCTTTTGTGAATCATGATTTGATTTGATTCAAGAACCGACATCACAGCACTCAGGGCATTCCCATAATCGCTCCGCCCCGATCTTCAGCAGCCAGCGAAGAGTTCCAATACTAATGGGGCCAGTAGCTTTCTGATTAAACATCCGCCTTGCCTTTTCTCTGAGCCTTGAGCTTCTGCCAGAACCTCTCGTCACCCCCAACTGAATCAATCTCACCAGACTGTGGTGATCCATCTGCTCCTCCGCATTGTACACGCTCTTCCACAAGGCATCAACCACGTCTGCTCTGTCATGTAGCAGTATTCCACCAAGTTGTGCAGAGCCGACCAGTCTGTCTGCCTGTTCATTTCCCAACACACCGGCATAGCCTGGTGATTTTGTGTATCATTCACCATGTAAATGGATTGTGAATCACAATAAAAGCTAAGGAAAAAAATATCCGTTATTTTGAAGCAATTATAGTCTATCGTTGAATGCGGTTTTCAGGACCTCTCCACATGTGTCATCGGGTGTTTATTGATAGGGTGCACAAGTGACACCTCTTGTGCTGATGAAGGCTAATCGCAGCAACGTCCTTTGTTTGTCCATTGTGATTGATTTGTAAAGCGGACAGAAATTATTTTTTCATTCTTACCCCTTTTTCTCTTCCTTATAATTTCCTGCCCTTTTAAAAACATGTATCAGTGAGACACCTTCTTGACTTTCCAGCTATGAACTACAGGGTCAAGATTTGGAGGGCTGAAAATAAGCTTAGATCTGAAGCGGTCTTTGCACCACAAGCTCTTCAGTGAAAAAAAAGGCAACAGACTAGAGCCAAATTATGGCTAGGTAGGGCAGAAGGTGATATTAAGCAGGCCTGCAGTCTCACAGACATTTTCTCTGGCGAGGAATGGACACCTGTGCCTGTAACACTCAGTTGCGCCTTTTACTGTGTCGTTGTATCGTTACACTTGATAGGAGTTATCAGGAGCAGAATCCCATCGCTGTTGACCCTGAGGTATGCGCGCTTATCAGTATCAAGCCAGATGAGACATGTGTACTCACCTACACAGATAAGTCCGTTGTACGAGAACATAAGAGTGCATGTGCTTTTACAGCCTGCTGTGTAGGTAGAACAGTCCAGGAAGCCAGCCGTGCCTTCTCTGTGACTACCAGCAGCATGAAGGTGATGTGAGGTGACACAAGCTTTCTTATGTCTGGAATCAAATGACTATTCCCAAGTATGTGTGCTGAATGAATTTATGAGCAGTGTCTGGCTGGTCAAGGCAGGCTTTGTACACAGACAGTAGATTGAGTTATAGTGAAACTCTGTTGCGCGTACAGTTACCTTCATCTTTGTCCCAGATTATGCAGGTGTTGTTGGCATTGAAAGAGCTGATAGATTGGTCAGTTCTGCCTTAGTTGCAGATGGCCAACCTATGGATCGTGCTAAGAATATGAAAATTCAGAGTAATTATCCACACAGTCGGGCATGAAAAGCACACTGGATGTACACAATCCTGTTAACCAGCACAGGACTGGCACTATTAACTGCGAGAGGTTGATGTGTATATGTTGAAGGGAGAATCTGAGCACGTTGGATGTGTCAAGAGTGCTGTTAAGATAACTCATAATTCATATGAGTGTTTATTGAGTCTGCAATATCCCTGAGCAAAAAATTGTGACTTGGCCTGTTCACCTGATTTTCAAATCTAGTTCTTTGGTTGCCAACTTGCACATAATAATTAATTAACAACTGCCTGGAAAATGGCAGGTGGCTGATTACATACAGAATGGCGTGTACTTATGCAGTATCACATGTACAATGTCGGCTTTAATAATTGACTGCTTTCATCAGCAGTGAGCTGCAATTCTGCTGTGGGACTGTGGATGTTGGCACATATGGCAGCCGGCCTGTACATTTAATTTGCATGTGCAAGCTGCAAGATTTTGCTGGAGACTGACATGTTTTTCACTAGTTTTCACATGGGACTTTGAAGGACATTTTTTAGTGATTTCCGCTGCTGCAGGAACGAAGCAGTTATGGGGTAACCTTTCTGCAGTGAAATTGGAACCTCAACTAATGACTAACGTAACAGATACTCATCATACTATTTCAGTAGCCTCAAGAGTTGTGCGCATATTATATGTACTAGCTGTACCCGGCCACGCGTTGCTGTGGCCCAGAATGGTGAAATGGGGAGGAAAGAAAATAGCTCTCAGCTAACAGTGTCTGTCATACCCCCCCCCCCCACCCCCTCCCCTCGACGCAGTTATATCTCCCTCTCTGGAGGATTGAAAAATCATCGATGGCAAAATTATTAAAATATAAATAGTTTAGAAATAAGAATTTTAAAATAATATTTTAAGCTCTCCTAGCTAACTGTGTTTGGCATAACCCCCCTTTCCACCAATCAAATCTCCCTCTCCGTAGGATTGAAAAATCATCACCTGGTGAAATTATTAAAATAGAAATAGTAAAGAAATGAGAACATTAAAATAATCTAGGCTCTCTCAGCCAACGGTGTCTGGCATAACCCCCCCGCTCCCCCAATCATATCTCCCTCTCCAAAAGATTGAAAAATCATCACCTGGCGAAGTCATATCTCCCTCTCCAAAGGACTGAAAAATCATCCATGGTGAAATTATTAAAATATTAAAATAGAAATAGTTAAGAAATGAGAACTTTAAAATAATATTTTAAGCTCTCTCAGCTAACTGTGTCTGGCATAATCCCCCCCCCCCCTTTTTTTTCAACATATCTCCCTCTCCGAAGGATTGAAAAAACATCACCTGGCGAAATTATTAAAATAGTAAAGTAATGAGAACATTAAAATAATAATCTAGGCTCTCTCAGCTAACGGTGTCTGGCATAACCCCCTCCCCCTCCGCTCTCCCAATCATATCTACCTCTCCGAAAGATTGAAAAATCATTACCTGGCGAAGTCATATCTCCCTCTCCGAAGGACTGAAAAATCATCCATGGCGAAATTATTAAAATAGAAATAGTTAAGAAATGAGAACTTTAAAATAATATTTTAAGCTCTCTCAGCTAACGGTGTCTGGCATAACCCCCTCCCCCTCCGCTCCCCCAATCATATCTCCCTCTTCGAAAGATTGAAAAATCATTACCTGGCGAAAGTATTAAAATAGAAAGAAATAGTTAAGAAATGAGAACTTTAAACTTATATTCTAGGCTCTCTCATCTAACTTTGTCTGGCATAATCCAGAATAATATCATCTTCTCCGAAGGATGAGAAAGTCACTGTGTAACAAAATATTGTAACTAAATTGAGCTTGGCATCCATGTCCACCCAGACTTGAATAGGTAGCATTAACTTGTACAGAGAAGTAAATGTAGCCAGTGTAACAGCTACCACATCACCCATCCAGTACCAGTACTACTGCAACCACTACTACCACCACCATAACAACAACAACAAAAACTATCACTACAGTCTGTGTAGGTCAGTGTAGAAAAGAGGAGTAAGGGCCGCATGCTGTTGCCACAGACTATTTAGTTTAATTTTTCTCCGGCATAGGAAAAAAACTTCATTACGTAACCAATGATGAAACCCACAGTGAAAAGTACACTATACTCACGAATAGCGGAGAAAAATACCCCGCATCCGTCATCTCTCCCTCTCTGAAGGAACAAATTTTAACTGACCTCGGCAACCGTGTCTACCCAAACTAAACTGGACTGTAAGCCATCTTAGTTAACAGTTTCTGTCATCGCCTAATAGTTTTTGATCGAGAAGCTTCGCGGGGAGGCTAATTAGACTTAACTGAAATTGGGTGTCTGCGAAAGGCGTAGATATCGCAGCCTAGCTATAAACCACAACACAACGTGGCAACCACCCTTTTAAGGAAAAAAGAACAATTATCACCCAGTGTCGCAGGCTAGCTGTAAACCCCAAAACCGAAAAAGGCGTAGATATCGCAGCCTAGCCATAAACCACAACACAACGTGCCAGCCGCCCAATAAAGGACTAAAAAAAATTATACCACCTAGCTGAGAATCGAACGCGGATCACCTGTATGATATGCAGAATAGCTACCAACTACGCTACCAAACACTCAAGCTAATAGTGGAAATAAAATTATATAATAATGCAAAGTTCAATAAGAGCTCAGCAGTCATGGCCAATTAACTAAAAAACAAATCTGGACCGGCAACGAAACAAATAATGATTTGGCCGCTGCTGGAGCTACATCGTTCGTGGTTTGTGCTATTTTCTGACCAAAGAATCACGCTTGGAGTCAAAGGCAACGTTGAGTGCAAATTTGAAAGCAATTGGTTCAGTAGTTTCTGAGTTTTTAGCTAACAACATCGGAAAATTAACATTTTTATTAATATAGATTACTCAGTGTGACAAAACCTGTTTCAGAACTCACTGCTGCCAGCATCCCAGCGTAGCCGAGACCAGACATCAAAGACACCTACTGGACCATTCAGCAGACAGAAGTTGTTGAACTTCCTCGAGGAGAAGGCCAGGCAGGAGAAAGATTGGGAGAACACGGTGCCTTTTTCAAAAGAAGTGAAAGGTAACTTGGCTGCAAAAACTTGAGCTGGTGTTTTTATTTGAGTCCCTATGCACATATTTGTGGTCTGGTACATGAACAGAGTGGTGTCCGTGGCTAAGGCGTTGCGAGTCCGACTCGTAAGCCAGCATACCGCGATCGAAACCCACTGCAGACTGCGTGGATTTTTGTCGTGGTATGGGGACGTCGCAGGTCGACCCAGCCTAAAATGGGTACCAGGATGGGCTGTCCTGGGAAAGTAAAGACAGCCGGCGTAATGCTGACCACATTACCCACAGAGTGCTGATGGTCTGTAAAAATATGGGACGCTCTGCCCATATGCCCGATGCGCCCAAAGGCGTGAAAAGGGATCTTTACTTTACTTTACTTACATGAACATAAATGTAATTTGTGATAAAAAATACTAGAAAAGGCCAGACAGTAGAAACACTGAGAAAACACAGTGCCTTTACAAACTAAATTAAAAAAAGCAAAAATTACTTGACTGCAATAACTTAAGCTGGTGCCTTTATTCTTGGCCTTCTGCTTTTATCATCTCAGTGATGCGAGGTGTCATGGCTTTCTGCATTTGTCTTGTGCTTCTCAGATGGCTTGGATGGTGCATTTGTTAATTTTTTTTACGAGTTTCAGCTACCCCATTTATCCATCTCTTTCTTGATCTTTCCCTCACCATCCTCCTAGATGTTCTGCTGTAACAGGTTGGTGCATTCATTTAAGTTCTAAATGCACATATTTTTATGTGCAATGCAGGAACATATATAAACAAGTTTGATATCAGTTGCCGGAAAAGAATAGGCAACAGAAAGACTAGCAGTGTAACTTAGTCTTTCAGAGGATTTACCTGTCCGTTAATGTTGTCATACATCAATTCACCACTTGGTTGGGAATTGATTCATGGCCAGCTAGATATTGTGAGGGCCCTTTGGAAACGAGTGAACAGTGCGGAGGTGCAAATAGATCATTACGGTCTGAGGGGAATGGCGTTGCGACAAGTTACCAGGGGATCTGGCAGACACTTAACACTCAGGGGAAGGATATGATGGATATACAATCAGACTGGTACTGGTACCATCGGAATTGGAATTCTTCGCTTGCTGCTGAAGATGGGGATGGAGCGCTTACCGGAGTGACCCGAGGGCTGTGAGGTTGATTCTTAATTCAACGTTCAACCTGTCGGTTAATCAGTCTGGTAAAAACTGTCCTCATTGTTTTTGGATAGTAGTACAAAAGTTGCACTGTTGAAGAGATTTGGGACCTTGTCAGGTAATATACCCAAAGATAGCCGTCGCTGCACTCTAACCAATCTTTACATAATTTGACAACAGTTAGGCTTGAAAAGTATATACAGTGACTACATTTCAACATCAGAACAACCTAGACAACAATAGGAACATTTTTTTTTTTTAATGATACATTGCTCAGGTATGTACCTGATTAGTTTGATGTTCATTCACTGAATTGAGATTCTTCTTCCTCTGTAATCGTCTTTAAAATGATGGTAAGCACCTTGTGGTGTGGTTTACAGCTTTGCGGCGACATCTGCACTAATAGGAACTAAGGCACCCTTGATTTGTTGCCTTTTTTAGAGGGCAGTTACTCTAATGAACCATGGCTGAAAAGCTTAACAAAAGAGGGGAGGAGAACAGTATACACAAAACAAGACAAATCGATGTCTCTGCCAGGGTCTTTCTCAACATGAACTACATAACAATAACAAAGGGAAAATACTCCCACCAACAGTAAAGTAAAGTAAAAGTAAAGATCCCTTTTCATGCCTTTCGGTGCATCGGGCATATGGGCAGAGCGTCCTATATTTTTACAGACCATCAGCACTCTGTGGGTAATGTGGTCAGCATTACGCCGGCTGTCTTTACTTTCCCAGGACAGCCCATCCTGGTACCCATTTTAGGCTGGGTCGACCTGCGACGTCCCATACCACGATAAAAATCCGCGCAGCCTGCAGTGGGTTTCGATCGCGGTATGCTGGCTTACGAGTCGGACTCGCAACGCCTTAGCCACGGACGCTGCCCCACCATCAGTGCCCTCCAGAAAGTCACATGAATAACTATAAAAAATGGGAACAGAATAAGATGGCCTTTCTATGCTAAGCCAGCCTCATATTTAAGTGACCCATACAGAGGCAAGCGTAATCGGGACCCTCCAAAATGGATCCCCATAACCCACATGGGAGATTCTCACAGCGTTTAGCTATGGATAGAGACTAATTACTTATAGTAGTATGTGTGTACATGATAGGTGATTCTTTACAAAGAAACCACTTACCAGACACTACAAACAAGAATTGAATTTTTTTTCCCCATGTAGGTTCAGAAGCCCCATTTTGGGAGCAAAAAAAATAGGCCCACTACCACTTAACAAGCATGTCACACAATTAAAGCTTTCCTAAGGATGGGTTGATTAAAAGTTCTTTTTAAAGACAGTTATTCCTGCTCAAATGAAGAAAAAAGAACATATAATTTTGTTGTTTAACCTCTGTGCTTGTCTGACTAGATGTTTCCTTCATATTCCATATTCTTATATCACAGGAAAGAAATTCACCCCTAAAGAGCCAGAGAAGACAACAATCAACGATGATGATGCCGCCGTGGAAACAGAGTGGGATGAGATCTTGACTGCTGCCAGTGAAGAAGAACTAGTGGACCTCGCTGGTAATTACCTGTGTTTTTTTCTGTGTGTGTGTTTTTTTAACCTTTGACTCTTAGCTGAAATTCATATTTAAAAGGCCAGAGGATCATCTTCATCATTGCATTATGTTTTGTTCTTCTTTTGCTTTTGCTCTGAAAGAGCTGTTGGGCATTTTGTGTTGCAGTGCACAGCCCAACAGCTTTGATTCTAAAAATAAAAATTTTAAATTTAAAATCAATTGCCTTTTACGTCATGCTTGTGTGGGTCTAATCTCTTTATAAAATAGGTTCCCGGAACCCACACTGCAACTGATTGCCGACAAACTCGACAACAACTCTTCCTTCCCAACCCATTATCTCCTAAACACTGCACTGGTAAACTAAACAATAAGGTCTAGAACTTACATATTGACTTCCCCTCATAGTAAAGGTCCATTATCTCCTAAACACTGCACTATTAAACTAAACAATAAGGTCTAGAACTTACACATTGACTTCCCCTCATAGTAAAGGTCCATTATCTCCTAAACACTGCACTATTTAACTAAACAATAAGGTCTAGAACTTACACATTGACTTCCCCTCATAGTGAAGGACCATTATCTCCTAAACACGGCACTGGTAAACTAAACAATAAGGTCTAGAACTTACACATTGACTTCCCCTCATAGTAATATTCCCATTATCATGCCAGTGACGCATCAGGCATATAGAACGTTTTTTAAAATAAAAAAGTATTGGACCCTTTTTCATGCCTTTAGGTGCATTGTGCATATAGTGCTAGTTTTGGGTTTATAGCGCTAGACATATTTTTTATAGACCAATCAGGGCTTGTGGGGTGTTGTGGTCAGCATCACACGGGCTGTCTTTACTTTCCAGGACTTCACATGGTACCCGCTCACGGTTGTGTTGACCTGGGAGCCAAGGTCACTTTTGAAGTAAAGGTCAGTTCCATTTGGATTTAAACCTTTGGATCTGCAATCAGGCAACTAGCCACTGCACATCAGGCATAAAGTGCTAGACTCATATTTGTATTAGACCTGATAGGTGATGTTTTTATTATCACAGCCGGATGTTTTACGTCCCTTGGTTTTTGATAGTATCCAGTTTAGGCTGGGCAAAATACAGTGCTCATGTCAGTTATAAAATAAAAATGTTTCCCTTATGAGGATTCAGATCCAAGACTTTCATGCCAGCGGGCAAGGATTTAGCCATTGTGCCACCACCATTCTCAATTTGCTTACCTGTTGACAAGATGCTTTGTATTTTATAAGTAAAACAAACTTCCATGTATTCTAGATACCACCCTAGGATACTCTAGGTAGCAGACCTAGTTTATTATTGGTTACTCGGCATTTAGTAGTAAGAAAAATTACAAACACTGAGGTAATGGAAAGAGCAGATATCACTGGTAATACAAGGCTACAGACACTGAGGTAATGGAAAGAGCAGATATCACTGGTAATACAAGGCTACAGACACTGAGGTAATGGAAAGAGCAGATATCACTGGTAATACAAGGCTACAGACACTGAGGTAATGGAAAGAGCAGATAGATGGCAACACTGGCCTTGAAATTTCATACTCTAATTGTAGAAGACTTTTCTTAATGCAGGTGGGTTTTACTAGTCACATTTGCCATCACTGTGGGCTGTAAGTCGTATGTTTCCTTCTAACACACTATAACACTATTAGCTGGAAAGGCAGGAAATGCTAACAATATATTTGCACCCTACTTATCCAGAGGTTCTTTTACCATGCATTTTGTGTCACTCTTCAACAGCTGTCCTGGGGTTTCACAGTATGCTCACCCAGACACAATACTACGCATCTCTTGAAGAAAGAGAGGTCCATGAGGGCGGCTTCACAGGTGAGACTAAACATGCTCCCTTTCACCCCTTCCTGCATCTGTTTCATAACAACAGTACTGACTGTAAAATTTCCTGCTTTCGTGTTCTTCTTTCAATGCACTGTATTATAATATCCTTTGCTTGTTTAATCGTGTCTGTGTGAATGTACTTTATGTGTCTGTGTGAATGTACTTTATGCATCTGTGTGAATGAACTTTATGTGTCTGTGTGAATGTACTTTATGTGTCTGTGTGAATGTACTTTATGTGTCTAAGTGAATGTACTTTATATGTCTGTGTGAATGTACTTTATTTGTCTGTGTGAATGTACTTTATGTGTCTGTGTTAATTTACTTTATATGTCTGTGTGAATGTACTCTATGCCCTGGAGTTTCCTGTTTAAAGAATATTGTTTTTATTATGTCTTTAATGTTACTGCATTCAATATAGACTGTTAGTGCAATTGTTCAATAAATATTAACAATTTGTGGATCAGATATTGACAATTTGTAGAGTATCTATCTATTTGCACAGGATCTTTGATAAATCCAAGCAAAGCATTAACATTATGGTGTTCATTGGTCAATGGAATTGTCACAGCAGATGTCCCCAAAATCATAATGAATGGAGAAATCGCCAAAAGTGTAAACACTAAACTCTCTAGGAGTTGTGTTTGACAGAGGACTGTCTTTCAAAGACCACATTGATTGTTAAATATTTGCACTTAGTCTGTAGATTAGGCATTCACCACTAATTGAATTGTTACTTCATACTGACATTTAGCCTTTGAAAATAAATTGTCACTTAGTCAATGGATTAGATATCAACACTTTACACGTTCTTTAACTATTAACAATTAGTGTGTATAGATTAGATATCTGAAATAATTTTCATTGTTCATAAAAATGTGTCAGTACTCCTTACTTGTGGATTCATTTTTATCGGGCTTAGATATATTTGTTTGTGAGATTAACTCTTAAAGTTTTAATATGATATTGGAACTTGGTGTGTCTCTAGATTAAGTTTTGGCAGTAGTTAAATTGTTAAAAAGAAATTGGTATTTAGTTTAATTGTTCATATGATATTGGCAGTTAGTGTTTTGGTAGATTAGATGTGATTGTAATCTAATAACATATAATCTTGACAGGTAGTCTGTTTGAAGATTAGACATTACAGTTACGCCAGATTGTTCATTAGAAATGTTCAGCTAGTCTATTTTTTTGGTATGATATTGTCAGTGTGTGTGTTCGCATCTGTGTGTGTGAGAGAACTAACGAACAAACAAACTTTATTTTCAAAAGGTTAAAAATTGGGCACACAGGCCCGTCTTACATTCGGCCCTTCCAAGCACTCATCTTTCAGCCCACAGTTGCATGTTATCAATAATGCAAGTTATGTTTATTTAAAAAAATATATACATAATGGTACATGAGGCAGAAAATCTTCCAGGGGATGGAGTCTCTTTCACATGGGCTGTGATTTGTGCAGTATTCTGTTGTCTGTTAAGACCTGTCACATGATGATGAACCACACATGACTCTTTTATTGAATAATTAGATTAATTTTCGTGATTTCCATTTGTTATGGGAACTAACTGTAGATAATCCTATATAATACTTTAGATATCTTTCCCTAACAGGACACGCTCAAGCCCAAAAGTTGAAGGTTATCCCAGACGAGCCTCCAAACATGACAGACATAGAGGAGAGCATAAAAAAACTCCGGGAGAATGACAAGGACTTGAAAACTCTGAATCTCAACAACATTAAAGTAAGTCTAAGCATCAGGCTGTGGTTGAATGGGTAGCACAAATATGTTTTGTTGAGTGTTAACTGTTTTAATTCTACTGTCTTTGTCTGTTATGAAATTTAACACCAGCTGTTGTTATAGTTTTTATATTTTCACATTCAGAATATTTCTTTGGAGAGGCTGATTGAAGTTTGTGATGCTCTAAAGAACAACACAGTCTGTGTTCGGTTTGACATGGCCGGGGTCGCAGCAAATGATAAGGTTGCCAAGGTAATTAGATTCTCTTCTGTGTTCGATTGATTTTGTCTGTATTGTCATACTGTGTCTGTCTTTGTTTGATATCTGTTTTAGATTGTATCCCCTGACTTGCATGCATCTGTTTATTGCAGTCCTAAAGAAAGCTGCCTTAGAATTTGATTAGTATCAAATAGCAAGGCAGATTTGACTGCCGAAAGGTGCATATATCGCAGCTATGCTGTGAACAGGCACAGTTCAATTATGTCACTCAGATGTAGAAGAAGAAACCATTAGCAGAATGAATCAGATCATTAAAAAAATTGCACTTACACATGCCAAGCAATGTACAATGAAATGCCTGAGGTACGTTAAACAGTGGACATGTTGTTTTATAAGAAGAATGCTGATTCATTCAGGAGAAGGAAGGAAAAAAGAAGACAGATGCTGAATTGTTTGATTAATAGATGGCTCATCAGAACCAAAGAGGCAGACAAATGAAATCTGTGGGCCTGTTAGCAGAAGAAAAGGAATAGAGAAATTTGCCTCATGGGGGAAAGGAGCAGACCTTTTCCTCCTCGAGACTTGAAAATCGTGAACTGATGAGAACAGTCAGACATAGTTAGTGTCTTTTAGGCATGTTATGAGAAGGATTTGACTCAAGAACTTGGTAATTACTGGCAGAAATGATGTAGAGAGCAAGAGGAAAGAAATGTATACTTGGATGGCTTAACCATTTGAGTGGGCCTGTTAGCAGAAGAAAAGGAATAGAGAAATTTGCCTCATGGGGGAAAGGAGCAGACCTTTTCCTCCTCGAGACTTGAAAATCGTGAACTGATGAGAACAGTCAGACATAGATAGTGTCTTTTAGGCATGTTATGAGAAGGATTTGACTCAAGAACTTGGTAATTACTGGCAGAAATGATGTAGAGAGCAAGAGGAAAGAAATGTATACTTGGATGGCTTAACCATTTGAATGGGGGTGAGACAAGAACATTGACCTGATCCATGATTGTGGTGATTATATGAGATGGATAAACATGACAGCCTATGCTTATCAACATGGCAGGCATGACGATTATGAGTGAGGAAGTTCAACCCCACCAGGACTGCACAACAAGCGATAAACACCCGGTGACGCAAAGTGTCACTATTCGGATGAACATCACCCAGGTACAAGTCCCAGATACCCGTTCAACTGTTAGGTTATATTAGGGCCCCTGACTACAGCCGGGGTGGGGCTTTAAAATAAAATAAAAAAATTGCATCCCATATTGGTGTGTGGTTAGGGATGATAATAATGAGTAGACAAGCAAAGTAGATGAATACATAGGAAGTATGTGGAAAGCTGATCAACAAATATATTGAAATGTAATAAACCAAGCAATATCAGTTTAATTAGGATATCATATGAGAGGGGTGGAGGACCGATTGCTTCCAATGTCTGTTCCCTACCAGGCAGATGAAGAAAAATTTTACTTTTCACTCTTAAGAATCGCCCATTGTTCTTTACAGTCAGTTCTATTTACCTATCATCTGGAAAGGCAATGGCTTGAATCATTACAGAAGTTCACTGTGTGTGGAGTCACCTTTATCTTCGTTCAGGGACAAACAGGCATCAATGGAAATAAAAGAGCTGACAGGTTGGCTATATCCTCTATCACTGCTTATGGTCCGCCTCTGATTGTGCTGATATTGTTGATGCCCTCCGAGAAAAGGGAAGGGTGGAGGACTTTGGGGGCAGTGAATCCTCATTGCTCCCCAGAATGATAGACTTGGGAGTTAAGATTAGCATAATAACAAGTGAAATGCATATCAGGCACATCCAAGAACTTGTTAATCAATATAGAACTGGTACTATTAGCCAGCAGACGCTGGTGTTCATACTGAGGGGAGAATCTGATCACCTGTGGACATGTCTGGAGTTCAATGATGATAACCCAATTAACTAACTACCCATCATCATCTCTAACTTCCATGGGGAAAAGGGGTGGGAGTGGGGCGGGGTCTCCCTGGCAAAGTGGTCAAGCCGTTTACCTTGAGCTCATTTCATGGACATGTCATTTAGTTCATGGGGCAATTTTTATGATCCCCAAGGATTGTTTTCTGAGCAACTGAGTTTATGCTTTGTGCATTACTTGTCAAGCAGAGGGAGACCAAGATATAATTATCATGAACTTTTGACTTTCACAGGCTCTGGCTGATGCCCTGAGAGAGAATACTACACTAAAGTCAGTAAATGTGGAGTCCAACTACATCACTCCCGAGGCCATAGTGGAGCTGATTAAGGCAGCCAATGTCAACCAGTCGCTTCTGGAGCTGAGAGTGGCCAATCAGGTAGGGTTCAGAGTTGAGCTGTCTTTCTTATCTTTCCTCTGTTCAAACACAGTATAAGCAAATCATCTTCTTCTTCATGTTGTGGCTGTAAGCTCCGGCAGAAAGTCTTGGCTTATCTATATTGGGGACTTGCCTTTGTTCCAGGAGTTGAGTATTGCACACATATTTATTTTACAGATCTGGCTTATTCTTTTAAAAATGCAAATTGTTGGTTCTTGCCTCTTGGGCAGATCAAACTCTGAACATAGATCATGTCTGTGTTGTCTAGTCTAGTGTTGTCATGTATAGTAGGGAATCTATTTCTGTGACGACCACTTGGAGGTGTATATAGGCCTTGAATCCTAATCCTGGTACATCACCACATGTGGCTCTACAACCCAGGCAAATGAACAACTGGCTATGGATGTTATTGCTATTGTTATTTTTGTTGTTATCTGAACCCTTTGCTAGAGATAGTTACTTTTATTCAACATGATAAGTTTGGGAGGGGTGATAATCTGTTTCTTGCTAGAGATAGTTACTTTTATTCGACATGACCAGTTTGGGAAGGGGGAATAATCTTCTTTCTTGCTAGAGATAGTTACTTTTATTTGACATGACCAGTTTGGGAAGGGGTGATAATCTTCTTTCTTGCTAGAGATAGTTACTTTTATTCGGCATAATATGTTTGGTAGGGGTGATAATTTTGTTTCTTGCTAGATATAGTTACTTTTTTTTCGACATGCCAAGTTTTGGGAAGGGGTGATAATCTTGTTTCTTGCTAGAGATAGTTACTTTTATTCGGCATAATATGTTTGGGAGGGGTGATAATTTTGTTTCTTGCTAGAGATAGTTACTTTTTTTCGACATGATAAGTTTGGGAGGGGTGATAATGTTGATTTCGTCCTGATAAGCAGACAACATTTTTATTTTTATCATGCATGTGACGAATTGAAGTGGGTGTGCAAGACTTGGGTGCTGTATGTCTGTCATCCCATGAAGAGAGTGTGACATAAAAACCTTTTCAGTCTTTGAAGCATGAAGATATGTGGTCCTCGACATCGGAGACCATGAGCTTCTGAAATCACCTAGTGTGATAACATTTGTTCCTTGATATAGGAAAGAAACATCTTTCCTATATATTTTGTAGACATTTATCAACTATTTTGTTGATACTTACGGGGAAAAATCTAGATAATTTTAACAGAAGTCTGGACAGCGGGTCCTAGGCAAATAGCTGATATTGAATTTAAATACTCAAGGTATGGGTTCCAGTCCTCTATTTTGAAGTTTTAAAAAAAAATAAAACCCCCCCCCCCCCCCCCCCCCCCCCCCCCCCGATAAGCAGGTCATGAAAGGCAACTAATTAAGGTTTTACTTAAATCGAATGTGTTAGACAGAAAGGGGCAGATATTTCTGTCAAGCTGTAAACCACATCATGCCCACCATCCTTTAATGGTGAGTACAGAAAAAGAAGATAAAGATACACACATTCACTGGCACATAAAGTATGGTGCAACAAATATGCTGAAACAGATTAACTGCTAGTTTTACCAGAGGTGTAAATGTGAAGGTTTGAGAGTGAGTACAGTAGAATGATTGAATTGTAACCCATTTGTTTCCTCCATTCAACTTTCATGCTGTGGTCACTAGAAACCAGAGGTACTTGGCAACCAGGCAGAGATGCAGATTGCCAAACTGGTGAAGGAGAACAACAAGCTGTTGAGGTTAGGTATCCATTTTGAGTACCCTGATGCCAGAATCAAAGTTCATGACAAGTTGAAGGCAAATCTGGATGCCTGTGAGTTGAACAGCCATTTTGTTTATTTTTTCTTATTGCTGCATTCTCTTCTTTGTCTAACTTCTACATTTTTTTGGTTTTGGTTGCTTCCTACATCTTCTTTATTGCTTTCTCCTCTTTCACTTTTCACCTTTTTTTTTTCTATTGTTCCTCTTTACTTCTCTTCATTTTTTTTTTTCAAAAGCTGTAGTTCCTCATACTTCAAACCCTTCCTTTTAGCAAATGATATCACAACGTCTAGTTTGAGAATGAAGGTGGAGGCAGTCTCTGCTGCCTTCCGCTGTCTTGAGAATCAGCTGTACACACATGCCGTGATTGTAACTGACTCACGGAGCATGTTGATAAAGGTGAAAATAGGCATGCTTCGTGCAGAGTGGCAAGCATCACTTCAGAGGTCCCGGGTAGTTAGGATCCTTTGGATATTTTTTCCACGTCATGCCAATGTGTTGGGAAATGAGCAGACAGATAAGCTGGCTGGCTCGCACCACTTGGTGGCGAATTGATGAATGACAAGTTAGATATTGTGATGGCCCTTTGGGAGCGAGTGAACAGTGCGGAGGCACAGATAGATCATTGCGGTCTAAGGAGAATGGCGCTGCGAGGAGTTACCACTCAACACTTAGGGGAAGGGCGAGACAGATAAACATTCAGACGATTACTGGTACCATTGGAATTGGAACTCTTCGCTTGCTGCAGAAGATGGGGTCTGAGCACTTATGGGAGTGTCTAGAGTGCTATGATGTTGATTCTTATTTCAACATTTAGCATCCTCTCAACATCTTCCACAATTCTTCCATATACATGATGAAACAACAACAGACAGTGGATAACAGTCATCTCCTGCTGCAGTCCTCTTATGCTTTTCTGCATCAGATTTTGAAGAGGCAGCTGGTGCCAGCCTTAATAGTGCTACTAAGATGCTGGTATTTATGGCCTCGGATATTCCTTCAATCCATCACTTGCGTGGTATACCTTTGAATCTGAAAATATGTTCTCCATGCCCCCTTCCCCTTCGTTTTTTTTCTCTCTCTCTGATAGTGAGCACTAAAACTTGAAGGTCACATTACGGATGCCACTTCAACAAGGGAAGTCCCATATAGCACGTTCAGCCTTCAGGAAAGTTGTAATTGGGACACCCATAACAGCTACATCAAAAGAAAAGGGAGGGGTTCCTCTCCATAAATACAAATTGAAAGATTGACATCCCGTGATCTTGAGAGCCACTGTCTGGATGCAGGTGAAACAGAAGCAGTTCCTAGAAGCCCCGTTAAAACATATTAAAACACTTATGCTGAGGTGCCCTAGTCACAAAGTAACCTACCTTTTTTTTAATTGTTGGTTGATTGTGGGTAAACTGTAAAAAAATTTCAAAGTTATTTTCCCCTCTGGGATGAGTCAGGAACATTTAACCCCACCAGGACCTCACAATGAGTGATAAACATCTGATGACACAAAGTGCCACTATTTGGATGAGAATCACCTAGGCACAAGTCCCAGAAACCCCATTCAACCATTGTGTTATATTAGGGGCCCTGCCAGCAGCGGGGTGGCTCTATAGGATTGCATTCTGAAAGATTTATACCCCATTGATGGTTCACTATTTTCTGTGTACTATATCTCTGCCTATTTTTTTCATTTCAGTGCGGAAAAAGCGCATTGGCAAAGAAGATGTCCAGTCATAGGCTTGTCTGCAGCCCAGACCACCCATCCTGTTCAACAAGCAGACACTCTATATTTTTTATATTTCATATTTATTATTGATCTGTTTTTAGCTGTGTACAGTAGCAGATTTCTTTTGCCTCTCTTTGTATTAACTTTTGCCTACAGCCCCCTTAGAATTCTGTTTCCTTCCATGTTTAATAAATATGTTTGCCTCTCGTCATCACTGCTGCCTGTCTTCTGTGAATGAAAACACTTTCCTTTGATTAGTCTTAATTGAAAGCAAAGATTGTCTGTCTTCCTACATGTCTTGCTTTCATTGTAACCTGTGAAAATAATTGTGCTTGCCTCTCCTTTAATTGAGTGATTTTTAAAACTAACTGTTCTTTGTATTCTTATGCTTGTCTTCAATTTGAGCCATTCAGTTTTAATCTGTCTTTATTATTATTGTGCTTGTCTCCCCTTTTTAGTAATTCCGTTTTAATCTGTCCTTAGACTTTTGTGATAGTCCTCCCTTTAAGTAGTTTTTTTTTTTTAAAGACTTATCCTAAAGCTTTTATGTATGTTTCCCTTTTTAAATATTTGTTTTTTAACTGATGTTTAGACCATGCTTATCTCTCCTTAGAATCTTAATATAATATTTAGCTTTCTTCTGTTTGCCTTCAGTTTAAACCAGTGTAATTTGGCTTTCTTGACAATCACTGTTTTAGGTCATTTTATGAAGAAATGTTGGTGCATGCAGCTTGTATCATCGTTTGTAACCATTTCAATGAAAATATCAAACCACAGAGCTACTGTGACAGGGTCTGTTTTAATGCTATAAATTTCAAAGTATGCATCAAGTATAATCCTTTCTCCCACACTGTATTGCAAGTTATACAATAATTGTCGGTGCCCTGCATTTCCGGTATTTGTTCCTATTGGATTGTCATCCAAGTAGTGTCTCTTTGAGTCACTGGATGTTGATTTTTCAGTATGTAATCCTAGAGTCTATCTAGTTTGATATAACACATTCTAGCCATGTTTTATTTTTATTTCCTAAAGCTACTCAAGCTACGTACTGTTTTGTTTTGTTCACAGATGCTCATGCTGTGCCGTTTTTTTTTTAGTTTATAAAAATACTTGAGCTAATTGTTATTTTCTTTTTATAAAAGTGTTCATGTTGTATGCTGTTTTATCTAGTTCATAACAGTAATTAGACTATGTAATGTTATGTTTAATTCATAAAGATACTCATGATGCGTGCTTTTTGTTTAGTTCATAAAAATAGAGTAATGATTTCTGAATCGAGATCATAGCTGATTGGTCACACCCGTAGATGCTGCATCTTCGGCAGCAAATGTCTTCAAGTGCAGATGCTGACAGTTCCATTAGCACACTGGATGTACACAAATTTTACTCCTTCCCTCTCATAAAATGAGGCTACTAATTAGGCTGTGTGCTACTTTGTTTAATTTATTAAGGAATTCTTGCTCCTTTTAAGGGTTCAGAGCCCCATTATGGAGGGGGGGGGGGGGGGAGTAATATTTCCCCCCCCCCCCCCCTCCCCAATTGTGTTGTAAAAGTAATTTTATTATGGGTCTTTTATTACAAGACATTGCACCTGCCTGAGAGTTGATGAACTAACAGTCTGTACCATACATACTTTTTGCCCATATCTGGAATTTGGTGGTCTTGCTTTAGGAGCTGAGTTTTGCATGCACAGCTGTTTAACAGATCTGGCTTATATATGTGCAAACTGTTGGTTTTAAGCTTCTCAGGCAGAGGCAGTATTACTTCCAAGGAAATGTCAAGACCCTGTCTGCTTGAGAACCTGTTTCTGCGGTCATAAAGAGGTGCTGATAGGCCATGACCAGTTTGTATCTTGATTATGGTGCACCACAAGTGCTTGAGCACTTTTTGTTTGAAAAATCTTCATTTGTTACTTGAGCTGTCTGTGCAATCTTCGACATTTTTTTGTTCTATAAGACTGTTTTATTGTTTTTTTTCAAGGCATTGTCTTTCCTCTCTTCTTGATATCTAAATGGGACTTGTAGTGATCCTAGATAATAGGAAAAATCCGGCAACAGCAACTTCAAGGATGTAAGAATCTAGAGTAAGCAATAAAACATGGACACAGAAAACTGCTGGGAATACAAAAAGTGGACTACTGCTGCCCATAGATACAGCAACAAAGAAAAAGTGAAGTATCTCTTTTTTTGCACACATTGTATATGTGGTGCTGGCTTCATAGCTTTTATGCAGTCAACATTTGATTTGAAGAGGGGGTGGGGGGTGTTGGTGTGGTCACTATCACACCAGGTGCTTTTACTTCCCAGGAAATGTTTTAATATTTGATCTCAAGCTGGGTCATCCTTAGAGGCCATAGCAGTGAAGGGCCTTCCAGTACATGACCAGTGCTAGGCAAGTATGCCAGTGACCATGTTTTTATGGCTCTCCCTTTTAGGGTGATAGTTAGCTAATATTTTTTGATTTTACACAAATGATAACAGAATGATGCTCCTCCTTGGTGCATGTCAGAAGGGGGTGGCCATTTTTATACTGTCATTTTGATGTCACTTTGTTCACCTGCACTGTGATGTCATGTGCTGAACACACTAGATATCCTTAACAACAGTATTGATAGGTTACAAAACAGTAGCTTGGTTATTGCAATTTCTATCACACTTTAAAGTTTTGCATTTAAAGCTCTCTCTTGGTTATTCTGACTAACATGAACATTTGTGGTTAATTTTATCTTTGGATATTCCCTTTGGGCTCAGTTTATAATGCTGTCCAGGTGAGAACAATAATTATAGGCTGTATTTTTTTCCCCTTTTTGAGCAGCACTTTCTTAACTTTTTTTTGGTCACAGAACTTAATTTCTTTTTTAAATCTAAGATGAAAATTTCTAGATGGCTTGCTTGTGCGTTTTTTTTCCTTCAGTTGTCTTCTATGGTCAAGTTTATTCATATTGTTTTTTTTCTTAAATGTTCTGTGTGAATGATTGATGTAAGCAGAGATAGATTTAAAAGAAGAAAAAAAAACAATTATAGCTTATGTAGGGGTTGTTTGTTCAGATATCATGCTGTATAAGATTTTAACCCTGTCACCCCGCTAACCTATAGAAAAAATGTCAGCAAACTATATTAGGGAATTCCTACACAATTCCTTTTAAAATATAAACATTTTACACCCCCCCCCCCCCCCCTCAAATTGTTTTCCATTATCAAGCAAAACAGGATTAATATCCGCAAAAAAAATATGGGGGGGGGGGTGGTGGGGAGGGGGGGGGGGGGGGGGTTAGACAAATTTCCATGTACATGACTGCCTGATTACTGTCGTGTGCCTCGTGGCTGGTTGCCTGCCTCCGACTTCAGCACCTTGTGTTGCTAGGGTAGACTGATCATACTCAAGGAGCCAGATACTGGCTGTCGCCGCTTCTCCTATAGCTTTAAACAGTACCGCCATGAGAAGGCTAGGATTTGGACTTTTTGCTGTGAGAGGTGATGGGTGCACATGCCTTAAGGATATTTGGTGAGAGTTGAGAACACATCCTTAACTCCCAGTACCCCAGCTATGATAGCAGTTTGAAACCTCTCCAAATGCTGTTTAGTAAATGTGATCATTCCTTGCCCCTCTAAACATGTCCACAGATTCAAGCAATGACATTGCTGTTAGCTAGGTATCTCATGAACAATTCACTATAGCCAGGCTAGAAAAGTGACTCTCAGGGAAGAGGACCTAGAAGTGTCAGTTTTGCAGCTTCTTGAGGTGACAAGGTTAAGACCATTTGGACACCAAGTCGCGGTATTGGGTCAAAACGCTAGATCCTAACACAGGCACCTGATATTTAAACTGGAATTAAAAGGCAGTGAGGAAGAAAACTGATCACCTGACTTTAAAAAAAATAAAACCAATTGTTTCTGTCCCTATCAGTGCTCCATTTAAGCTGCTGAGTTTTAACGAGCAAATATTTATTTTGTAAGCTACTAGCAGTAATGGGAGCTTTCATTGTATAGTGGCTAGACACTCGCCTGTGGATTGGAAAATCATGGGTTCGAGTCCTGACTGAGCCTGACTTTTTTCACAAATGACCATGGCTCCCAGGTCAACCCAGCCTTGAGCGGGTACCAGGTACAAGTCCTGGGAAGTAAAGGTGGCTGGCATGATGCTGACCACATCACCCACCAAGTGCCGATTGATCTATAAAATATAGGTCTAGCCCTATATGCCCAGTACGCCTAAAGGCATGGAAAAGGGTCCTTTCCTTCATACCCTCCCCCCCCCCCCCCCCCCCCCCCCCCCCCCCCCCCCCCCCCCCCCCCCCCCACTAGCAGTAATTATGTTTAAAGGTGAGATGCTCACTTTTGCACCAGGCTTGCTCTCACATGGCTCAGTCTCCCTCCATAGAGTAGCTATCACAGGCTGAGGATCTCATACAAAGCTTGAATTGCTCGGCTTTAGTGACAGTTTTTGGAGATATCCAAAATATAACACACACGAACTATATGATGCATTTTTAAATAATCCCCTGACCTTCAAAACAACAGGCAAACATCTTAATCAGTATCCTTTAAACCACAGAATGAACTGACATGTTTGGTGTACATTTTGATATTATATATTTGCTCATGCTGAGGCAAAATTTATGTGCACTAAGGGCTTATGATTTGTGCACCGGCGGGCTCTAGCACAGCTTGGAGACTCTAGCACAGCTTGGAGACTCTAGCACAGCTTGGAGACTTTAGCACAGTGTGGAGAGACTAGCACAGCTTGGAGACTCTAGCACAGCTTGGTTACCCTAGCACAGCTTGGAGACCCTAGCACAGCTTGGTTACCCTAGCACAACTTGGGGACTCTAACACAGCATGGAGACTCTAGCACAGAATAAAGATGCTAGCACAGCTTAGAGACGCTAGCACAGCTTGAGAACTCTAGCACAGCTTGGGGACTCTAGCACAGCTTGGGGACTCTAGCACAGCTTGAGGACTCTAGCACAGCTTGGAGACTCTAGCACAGCTTGGAGACTCTAGCACAGTGTGGAGAGACTAGCACAGCTTGGAGACTCTAGCACAGCTTGGAGACCCTAGCACAGCTTGGTTACCCTAGCACAGCTTGAGGACTCTAACACAGCATGGAGACTCTAGCACAGAATAAAGATGCTAGCACAGCTTAGAGACGCTAGCACAGCTTGAGAACTCTAGCACAGCTTGGGGACTCTAGCACAGCTTGGGGACTCTAGCACAGCTTGAGGACTCTAGCACAGCTTGGAGACTCTAGCACAGCTTGGGGACTCTAGCACAGCTTGGGGACTCTAGCACAGCTTGGGGACTCTAGCACAGCTTGGAGACTCTAGCACAGCTTGGGGACTCTAGCACAGCTTGGAGACACTAGCACAGCTTGGAGACTCTAGCACAGCTTGGGGACTCTAGCACAGCTTAGGAAGAAGATTGTTCCTTTATATTTAGCATCCATGTGGCACTGGCCGTTTTTACCCAAGACATGTTAACTTTGGGATGTACTATTTGGAATTTTATACCCATCTTGCTACAGCTTGTCCAGCTGATTTGCTCTTAGTCTTTGTTTTAACCTTGCATGTTTTTAGTGGCCTAATAAATGAATTGACAACAGGAGTGAGAACTGACCCTTACACTGTTTGTTGTTTTATATGGTTTTGTTGGGCTAGAAAGAATGCTACGATGATGATGATGTTTTGCTGGCTGTGGTTTGGTTGCAATTTTGTGACAAGGTGATCTGGGTTGTAAAACTTGATAATTTTTATAAATTTCACAATATGATTGTCAAAATTATTTTAAAAAGTAAACTTAAAATATTATAATAAAATTAATACATAATCAATGCAGTATTAAATAATCAAAAGTAAATGACAAGCATTAATATCTAATACTGAAATAGAAAAAAAAAATCAGACTGCTTAAGGTGATCATGGATGAGGTGAATTTCTGTAGTGAAGAACAATTTGTTTATCCCCAGTATTTACAACATGCTTGAACTCTGGATAAGAGGAATTTCTTATAAGAACTATTCCTTGGGTCCCTGGTGAGTTCTGCTTATCAGGTCTCCACTTTATATGGCAGTTATAATCCAGATGGGTTGAACATAATATTACTACTTCATGCTAACCTAATAGAAACTACCCCAAAACAAAGCTTGAACTAACACATTTTATTTGCAAAAATTCTCTAACTGGGGACACAGGTCCTTTGTACACAGCCCCTCGTACACTCCTCTTTCAAATTTGTTATACATTCAGTATTGTAAACAATAAATTCACATAAGCATTGAAGATCATAAAATGAACACTTTTCAGTAACAGTCATTGTAAACATGCTAGCAGTCTCTGCTGCCTTCAGCATCAGCTGTACACATGCAGTGATTTAACTGACTCACAGAGCATGTTGAGAAAGGTGAAGACAGGCATGCTTCATGCAGAGTGGCAAGCATCACTTCAGAGGTCATATGTGTTTAGAATTCTTTGGAAATTTTCTCTGGGTCATGTCGGTGTGTTGAGAAATGATTAGGTAGATAGACTGGCCAACTTTGCACCACTTGGTGGTGAACTGTGTATGACAAGCTAGATATTGTAGGGGCCCTTTGGAAACGAATGAGTAGGGCGGAGGCTCAGATAGATCATTAAAGTCTAAGGAGAAAGGCGCTGCGAGGAGTTACCAGGGGATCTGGCCGACGCTCAACGCTCAGGAAAAGATGGGGATGGAGTACATATGAGAGTGTCCCGAGTGCTGTGATGTCAATTTTTAATTCAACATTTAACATGCTTAAGAACCTGCTAAAGAGAAGATTAGAGCACAGTGAAAGGATGATCCTATAATGACAAAAGGACTTAATAGATGATACCTGTATGCATATGTGTACATACATACATGCATACAGCAATCAGGCATGGGCAGACATGAACACATAATGAATTTTTCTGAACGGATACAAGTCGGAAAGGGACATAAAAAAGACCTTGTTAAAACTTAAATGCCCGTTGAGAGACCAAGTTATGCTAAATATAACAATTTTAAATCTTCCCGTTCTGCATTCACTCTGAAAAGGGTGGTTGGCATATTATGTTGTTTACACCTAGGCTTGAAATCTGTGTATATTTGGCCCTACACATGTGCTTTCAGTACATCCTTAATTTATTGCCTTTTACAACATGCTTGTGTGGGGGGTGGGGGGGGGGGGAGAGGCTTTTCTTGTTTTCCTGGCAAGATGGGGCCCTGGAATCAACTGGAGAAACATATTTATTAAGTCTTTATCAATGACAAACATAATATTCACGGGAACATGTGCTAAAGCAAGTGTTCACATTTTCTTATTTGTGTATTGCTTTCATCATCATTATCCTTCTACTTTTGACACTAATGATGGGAGGAATTTGATGGATGGCATGTGTCATTCTAATTCCACATATACATACAATGGGCACCCTCTTGCTCTCACATCAGAACTCTGTAGGTGTTTTCACAGGCGTGAAACATACACACTTGACACACTAACACATTGTCAGATTTCTTCGGTATGTTGTGACTAAATGTAAAGATGTACGGTCACATGTGAAATGTTGGCTGCAACACATGAAGCTGAGTCACTCACACTTGTTTCCTTGGCTGGGACATACCAAGTTGAGCCAATTACACGTGGCACGATGTTCACTACAGGAATAGCAGTTTAGGACCAATCACAAAACAGTTTAAAAATAATAGACCCACTCTCCCCCTTTTGTGTGTGTGTTATTTCCCACAAGCATGTAATGAAAGATGGCTAATTAGGAGTTTGTTGAAATCATTTGTGTTCAACAGAAAGGCACAGATACCACATCCTAGCTGTAAACCACAACACAACATGCAAACTGCCTTATGAGAGCAAATGCAGAAATATAAGCAGAAAAAGACAAGAAAAGAACATGAAAGAAAAACTGTTATGTCTATTTAGTGCTAAAAAAATGTACACGTAGACAGCAGATTTCACATGGATAGTCTCAAGATTTCCTTCACTTCAAGCTGATGTTGAACAGCTGTGGGTTGACTGCCCTCGGTGGCCGCTCCACCTGAGAACTGTGGGATAAACAAACAAAATCAGAGACTAACTTTCTATGTTATTTGTTTTTGGTTTAAAATAAAAAAAAACGATAACACATATTGTTTACACTACCATCACCATCAGGCGTGGATTCTGTCAGAATAGGCTTCTTGAGTGTCCCCAATTCCCTCCCTACCCTCCCCCCAACAGAAAAGTCGGATTTTGAGATTGACTGCCCTCGGTGGCCGCTCCACCTGAGAACTGTGGGATAAACAAACAAAATCAGAGACTAACTTTCTATGTTATTTTGTTTTTGGTTTTAAAAAAAAAAAAAACGATGAGAACACATATTGTTTACACTACCATCACCATCAGGCGTGGATTCTGTCAGAATAGGCTTCTTAAGTGTCCCCAATTTCCCCCCCCCCCCCCCCCCAACAGAAAAGTCGGATTTTGAGAACCCTAGAAAATGTGTAAGGTGTGAATCAGCCTCTCTAACCATGTCTAGAAGTCATCTTTTTAAGGGTGTGTTATATATTTCATATAATTCAAGATATCATTATTTTTATTCGCCACTCAGCATATTATTTTTTTTATTACTTTCCGCTTGAAAAAACAAAAAGTTGGATTTTGAGAGCCCTGTAAATTGCATAAGGTGCGAAGCAGTCGCCCTAACCATGTCTAGAAGTCCACTGTTTAATGGAGTGTTATATATTTGATATGATTTAAGACACAATTATTTTTATTTGCAACTCTGCACCTTATTTTGATCATTACTACTTTCCTTGAAAACCCCACTCTCCAAGAAGATTTGTAAGGGGCCTGAATACACCCCTCCGTCTTCCAATGCTTTCTTTGTGGCAGCATCCATAATCACCATCATGTGCCATGCTGATCAACACTGCTAATTATGGCTCAACATGTTACACACTTAATAAAATCAGGGAGCAGGTCAGTGTTCTTGTCCTGTAATTTACTCCCCCCCCCCCCCCCCTCCAGTACATGCTGTGGGATTGACTGAGGAGAAAATCTGAGCACTTATGCACTGAATGGGTCAGTGCCCATCAAGGACTATCTGTCGACTAACTAACTAACAACACAGCAATTACAAGGCGACCCATTTACTATGAAATTGAAACCTTGACTACAACTACTATTACTAAAATGTCGATTGTTGAATTAAGAATCGACATCACAGCAATGGGGACACTCCCATAACCGCTCCATCCCCATCTTCAGCAACAAGCAAAGAATTCCAGTTTGTAACAGTAACTTTTTAATTGTACACCTGTCTAGCCTTTTCCTCTACTATTACTAAAGAAAGAAAAACAATCAAATACAAAGCATTTTTGCTGGACAGCCTCACCTCTTCTTTTCAATGTGAATCACATACTCTGCACCACCTGCGAGTATTTCTGCATATGCTTCCACAAATTTGGAGTCTTCAAGAACCTCACGAGATCTGTTTGGACCATGTACTGTCATAACATAGAGGATGGGGTATGGGATTTCAGCCTCTCTGAGAATTCTCTCCTTTTCCTGAGGAACACATTTGTCGTTGATAATTACAATCAAACAGACATGTTAAATTCATCAACGATTCAGTTGTGGGCTATGGAGAATATCATCATAGAAGCATCAAAACACTAAGTTTATTAGCTGCTATAAAAGAAACAAATCTCAATGTAATGTTATGATACAATCAACACTCAGTGTTGATAGAATGGCTTGATAGAATCAGAAATATCAAAATTTATTCAGTGTTATGATAGAAATATCAATACTTACTGTAATGTTATCATGATAAAACAAATCATCAACACTCAGTGTAATGCTATCATGATATCAACACTTGGTGTAATGTCATCATATCTTCCTTCCTCTTCCTCATTTTTTGTTTTGCTTTAGTCTTTCATCTCCTAAATGAGCATAGTCTCTCAACCAACTCACACTGAGTCCTCTGTGGACAGGTTCATGATTGGTTGGATCTGTAGCTAACGTTTTCTAAGAAAAAGAGGCAGCCAAACTCAAGCCAACCATCCCCAGTCACCTTTTACAACATGCAAGTTAGATGAGTTTTCTTCTCACAGCTTCCAGCAACAAATGGCTGATGAAGCTCTCTAGTCACACATTATATTCTCTGCATCCATTTTGAAGGAGCAACTTAATAGACCACCTACCCCCTCCTACTAAACATTGCTATAACTGGCAGTTGGGAGAGTTTCCTTCAAAGACTGAGTACATCTGCCTGAGAGACAAGAGGCCAACAGCTTGCATACAAATAAGCCGGATCTGTAAAGATGGATGTACACACAAAACTCAAGTTCTGGAACAAGACCTAAGTCCAGAAGTGGTTGAACAATCAGAAATTTTTCCCAGAGTTTATCGCTGGTGAAAAAAATAATACACATTTTTTTAATACTTGTTTATCACTTCCTTTTAACCAGACCAAACTGTACATAAAACTTTATATGGAAGAACATTATTTTTGTCACATCAAGCGGTGGTTTGGAAAGAACAGTGGTCGAGGGTTTGTTATTAGAAAAGAGAGGCAGAGGTAGACCAGCACAAAGATGGGCACATGATATAGGAGATTTCTTGGTTAGGAAAGTGCATGAGGTTGGCAGAGGTGAAGACAGATTAAGTTTCTTTCAGGCAGGCTGTGACAAGAGCGATATTCTGGATAGGACCTGCTACATGATGATGATGGAAGAACATCTAGGTGATAAGAGAAAGAAAAACCAAGGAAAATATAAAGAGATGCTGTTGCTGAATCTTAAAATAAAATAATTCATCATTTAAGCCCCCACGAACAGTGCAAGAAAAATACTGAAAACCCAGACACTGGGTTACAAACTGGTAACAATATGACAAGAAAACAAGAAGATGAAGAACAGTTTATTCTATACATGAACTTCCTTACCGCCCTGACAGTTCTTTCTGTGTCTAAAAGTACATCAGTCCTAGTACTTCCATCAGGTAACACCAGTTTCTTAACTTCGATGGAGAACATCTCAGCCTCTGTGCCAACACACACAAAACCAGGTCAATCAGGTAAAAAAGCTTATACAGTTTGAACTCTGCTTGTGTGAATGTGTATGGGATAGGAAACTCTCAGTTGTGCAGGATTCAAAACTTTTGCAAGCAACAAGACTGCATCAGCTTCTTAATTCAGCGCCTCTTCTTCCAGTGAAGTACGGCTCTCATCCACCTCACCTCAAGTCATCCATCTTTTACTATATATTTATTAGAAGCTAACTGCAAGCCCATCCCCGTTTTTTCCCCTTTACTCTCTAATTCTCTTCCCCATATGATTTTGAGTCTGTCTTTATTTCTTCGGCCCTGTGGTTTCTTGTGCGAAGACATTGTATTTATATTATTAATGGGTTCTAAGATGTGTTCTGTCTAACGCCAGTGTCTTTTCCTCACTTCTTGATTGACTGGAATTTTAGTTCTATCCCATAAGAGCTGCTGCAGCAGAAAAGAGATTACCACAATGATGAATGACAGGCAGCATTTGTGATCTGCACTCACTGCTTGAAGAGCTCAACAGTATGAATGGAGTGGATGTGCTTTGTGCCTACTAAGATGGAACCAGGTCAGTACTAGTCAGGAAGGCAGATTTTTTTTTTTTTTTGGGGGGGGGGGGGGGGGGGGGGGGGGGGGGGGGGGGGGGGGGTTCAGTAATTGACAAAGAAAATAAAGGTATCTAGTACGATGATGACTACATCACCCACTGAGTGCTGACTGGCATATAAAAATATAGGCCTACAACCATATGCCAGATGCATCTATGTCATAAACTATATCTTTTACTTTTACCTTTTTTAGTAGCATGTATAGCTCACGTACTGATACATTTTCATGAAATGATAAAAGGTCGTCAAGAATTTTCACTCACTGACTTCCTCTGCCTCTTTTTCATTAAAATTTCTTATTATCAAAATATGACCTAGTTTTTTTTTAATTAATTGTATTTTTCTATGTAATTATTCATGGAAGTAGTAATCAGTTACTGCACTGATGGCATAACTTGGCCTTTTCTAAAACATTTATATTACTCATTTTAGCTGTCTTATTAGCATTCCTAAGGTTTCAATGCATTTTATTTACTTATTTTCTGAACTGCTAAAACGACCACTCCTGCATGTATTTAACAATTTCTGCAGTGCAGGCATGGGGGATCTTTGAGCCTGATGATTTAGGATCTGATAATTTAGTGCCACATGGCTAATGCAGTCACTGAGGAGTGCAGTCACTGAGGAGTGCAGTCACTGAGGAGTGCAGTCACTGAGGAGTGCGCAGGTTAGGGTTTTTAATTTTTGCTCCTGACAAAAAAAAAACACCAATACCTTACAGAGGATTTCTTCTTCGCATTCACTGGCTGTAACTGCAGCTGAAAGTTCTGGTTGTTCGCCCACCTCTGGGCGTAAGTTCCAGAACCTGACTGTTGCATGCGCATCCATTTTACCTATCTGACTCATCTGTATGCATCATGTTGGTTCCTTGCCTCTCAGTTAGTTTTCTTTGTGTCGGTGCTCATGCTAAAAACATGTCCAAAAAATACCGCCTGTGTCTGCTTTCTTTTATCAGTTATGGTTTTCATATGTCTTAAGGAGGAATGCCACAGGTTTTTGTTTTGTTTTGGTCATTCCTTTTTATGTGATTCTTCTCAAAAATTGTGTCTGCAAATGTATCGCAGCTTGTGTTTGTTGCACTTCTTTTGATTGGAGGTTAGAAAGGTAGTTCATGCTAACTACATAAAACCAGTTGTAGCATATGGCTGTGAAATTCAGACACTGAGGAAATAACTCAAGAGTGACTGGTTGAATGGTTAAGAATGCTTGACTCTCATACAGAAAATCCTCATTGAAATCTTCTGTCTCTTGTGGATCCCAGAGCCCCATTGTGAGGATGATGATAACACACCCACTGCCTCCCCAACAAGCATGTTGTAAGAGTCTACTAACTGAATATTTATATACATATTGACATAACATTTAAACACTTTTTTTTTTTTTCTTGTTATACTGAAGGTAGGAAGGGTCTCAGTCCCCTTAAAAAACTGGGGAGCTCAAGGATTCTGACCCCATGTTATGTCACTTACGTTTATGAGAAGGAAAGGACTCAAGAACTTGGTAGCGACTATCAAAAATTATGGGAAAGGGGCAAGAAAAAGGGGAAAGCAATAAATACCAGTATGGTTTGGCCATATAGAAGGGGTAAGATAAGAACACTGAGATGATCTATGATTCTGGCAAAACATTACAGCCTACAATTATCAGCACAACATACGATGAATCAGAACGATGTATTGATAATATTTTCTCCTTGTGTGGGTTCGGGGGCCCATTTTCGGTTTAAAAAGTACAGACCCACTACACCCCCTAACAAGCATCTTGTAAAAGGCGATTAACTTGGGTTGTTTCTTTTAAAGTTGTAATGCACCTGCCTGAGAGACAAGGAACCAACCGTCTGCATAAAATAAGCCAGATCTATAAAACAGAGGTGCAGACAAAACTCAAGTTCTTGAAAAGACAAAAGTCCAGAAATGGATAAACAGCTAGAACTTTCTGAAGGAGAGAACATCCGGTGAAAGCTAAGAAAAATAAGATTTTCATTTTAGAAAATGCAGTTTTGTTTCTACTACTCTGATCTCTGTGAGACATTTTCTAACCGCTGCAATGTTTACAGAGCACTGAAGATGATACTCCATCACATCAGCATGATCAATTTCCTGATGTACCATTTGGCATCTCATTGTCTATTCCTCTATTCCATTATATCCCATTCATTGCTCTGTTGTGTCATTATATGTCATATAAGACTAGCAGGATATTCCGTCATTCTGTTGTATTGGGTGCAGCCAGTTCAATATCATGGATGGAATCTAGTCTAGCAGCTTTGGTCTCTCTCATCCATGTTGATTTTAGGTTGTTTTTGTTTTCTCGAAAAAAGGAGGTGGGGGGGGGGGGGGGGTGCATCCTCGCCTACTTAATCCATTTATTTGCCATTTCAAAGCTTGTTTCGAATGATTTTAACGTTTGTTTCGTGTCTCTGGTAGTTATTTCTCACTGTCAAATGTTAAAACTGAAAAACCATCAGAACTGAAAATATGCAACTTAGTTTTTCAAACTTCACAACTGAGAGTTCCATAATTTGTTCAAACTATCAAAAGCTGCTGATGCCTTGCGAGCGTGTGTAACAATTTCTTTCTTTGTATTTCCTTCATTATTAAAGTTAAGTAAACTGATCTGTAACTTTAATTACTTTTGTCCCTAATGTTAGATCTGCTTGATCTGTTGTTGGTATCTTCAATATATTTGTCTTTTCATAAATTATTTGGGCTATCCTCCAAATAACGGGCACATATTATGGTGGCCATAAACCATGCCTCAGTCACATGTAAATAAATTTCGGACATTGGCGACTTAATTTGCGGACTTCCTGTGACTACTGCCACCGCCGAGAGTATCTCCCATGCCGCTATGCGAGCCGTGTATTGGGGCTAAACTAGATGGCTGGGACTCATGAGCAAAGCTGCAGGAGATGCGGAAGCTGCTGGTCGTGAGTCCCAGCTATCGGGTTTAGCCCCAATCCACGTTGCGCGTAGCGGCATGGAAGATACTCTCGGCGGTGGTGGTAGTCGCCAGAAGTGCGCAATTTAAGTCGCGGGAATTTCACAATTGACATGTGACTGAGGCCCTGTTAGGGTGTTTTTGGGGCCGCCATAATATGTGCCCTTTATTCGGAGGATAGCCCTTATTTGTAGTCCAAATTCTACCCTATGGAATTCTTTGATAATCATGTATTGAACTCAGCCTAGCACCTCTGGACTGTCTCATCATTTCAGGGTTACTCTTGGATGTCTTCATTTCTTCAATCTATTTGTTTCCTTTTTAATCATCTTCACAGTCAGTCAGTTCAAATCAAGGGGACATTTATAGGAGAAGTTTAAGTGCTGAGTTAAAGTGGGCTGAATGATTAAGTAAATGGCTGGGGCCCAGGAAATTAAATAATATTTGTCAAACTTAAAATTCAAACCTGGGTCTCCTTCCATGTTTTCAACACAATTCAAAACCTGCACAGTGTGAACAAACTGAAACAAATTAAGATTTTTGTGTGTGAAAAATAAGTAAGAAAACACGTGAGGCAGCAATCTAAAAAGAGTGCACAAACTGCAAAGTAAAGATTTAAAAAAAAGGTCTTTTCTATATACTAAAGATACTTACACAATACATAATAAAAGTACAGTAATGAAGAAATCAGATAATCCCAGTTCCAACTTCATAGCAAATGGGTCATCCCATACTTTCTCTGTTGCTGTGCCAGTGAAAACCAGACAAAATGTCCACAGTGTTCCTTTTAGGGGAAAAAATGGTGCAGACTGCCGTCCCAGAAAAGCCAAAAGCATACACATGCTTTAAATGCACAAGGCAGCTGTCAAAAGTGCCAACACCAGAAATGCAGTTCATCATCGATGGCAGCAGCAGTTACAACAGATCAGTGGTTGCACACACCATTAATAGCATAAGGCACAACTAGTTTTTTTGGCAACAGATTACTCCCCATTTTTTGTTTAATACATCATTAATACAAAATATTTTGTCGTTTAAATTTCATTAAATGAAATAATAAAGAATGTGTCTGCAAATTCACAGAAATATATTACATAATTGTACAAGTCAGAACAAAGTCTGAGAAAATATACCCAAAATTATATTAACACAATTAGAAAACTCTTGGAGGTGGACGATTAAAATATATTACAAGGAGACTGCAGAGAAATTTAATAAAATTAAACTGCATTTGCGAACCAAACAGAAATTTGTATTTTGTTCAGGTCACTGCAGACTGAGGGCCTAATCTGTAGCTTATTTATTTACTTCAGCACTGTTACTTTCAAGCTTAATATCATCATCATCATGCTCGTAGGCTGTAATGTTTTGTCATCTCACACAATCGCCAGGATTACAGATAAGGTCAGCGTTCTTGTCTCAATCCATCCATGTATGTGGTCAGACCACCCAGGTACTTATCTCCCAGTCTTCCCCCTGCTCTCTTTCCACCAAACTTGCCAGCTGTTACCAAGTTCTCGAGTCCATTCCTTCTCATAACATGTCCGAAAAACATAATCTATTGTCTATGTCTTATCTTTGTAACCAGTTAATGATTTTCATTTGGACTGCCTAAATTTCTTTTTTAATCTCATGATATTTTTTGCTAACTCGGACAGGAAATAAATTATGCAACATGTTCATCTCCTAATTATTTAAACCCAAAACATCCACAGCTGACCCAAAGAATGCATGACAACACCCCCTGAAATATTAGACTGTAGTGTGACCTGTGGCATTCTCATGTTTGGGGGAAGTTATTGGGATAGAACCAAATTCACTCCTGGAAAATATTGTTTTGAATTAAATTAGTATGCATTTTTTTTAAACCGCGAAGACAATAATTATTATACCTTTAAAGTTGATAATAATGTTGTATTTTTTATTAATTTATTTGTCTACATTTCTAAACTTACTGTGTAAATAGACAATCAATATATTGTGTGTCTGACTATTATATATATATATGTGTGTGTAATATATATTTAATATGTGTAACTAGGCACTCGCTGGGCACTGTTAGGTTATCTATTCCATGGACTGATCTGTTTGTGTCCTCCAGAAGCTACCTACATGTTACCATACTATCTTGATATTTTGTAAATTTAAATCTAGACGACAGACCAACAAGACAGAACCCAGATCCCCGTTCAGTTTAAAAAAAAATATTTTAATTTTATAACTAGAGCAACCATAACATCTACACCAGCCAGGTGTTAATGGTTCATTTTATAGATAATCTTCATCACATATGTCCATAAGTGCTCCCATCTCCTCCTGGGTTTCAAAGTAATAACAACTTCGGGCTCTCCTCCGAACTTCTACATGATATTATGGCAGCCAAACAAATACCCTAACAGGGCCTTAGTTCTGTGCAGAATGCAGACTTCCTGCCGAGGAACAAATCGCGGCAAAACTAGGATCGCCTCCGAATAACGAAACAAATGCTCTAACAGGGTTAATTGCGGACCTGTTTCTGTGACTATGCCTCACCGCCGACGGTATCCCCCGCGCCATCACGCGCATCTCCTGCAACTTCCTCAAATTTATTTGCTCGTGAGTCCCAGGCATCTTGTTTACCACCCCCCCCCCCCTATCCTTCGCAGGAAGTCAACATTTTACACACCACTGAGGCCCTGTTAGGGTATTTGTTTGGCCACCATAATATCGGGTAGAAGTTCGGAGGAGAGCCCAACTTACATTCTTTTCTGGTTAATGTAACGAGTGGTGATTCCCGCATTGTTCTCCTGTCTCTCAGTTCAAACTGGTACACACAGGGTATACAGTCTTTTGGTGAAATATTTTTTTTCTCCAAACTGAAGCCTCGCAGTGTTCAGTCTTTCGTATGGCATTGATGTCCTCTATGAACAGACAGTCCTAAGACACTAAGAGAGTGACGGATTGACTATGATGACTATATTGCCGTTTTGAGGGCATCTATTGCTATCTTTTTACCTATTGTTTGTTTGAATTACTTGAATTATTTCCCAACACAGCCTCATGTAGCGAATATTTAGAAACGGCGGGGTTCCCTATTCTCTACAACTTTTTGATTATCTATTGTTGTCGCTTTACTTACCTTGTGTTTGGCTCCCTCAACAAAATTTATCCGGAACTGTTCAGTGTTTTCGTTTTTCCCGATCACCGGAAAAACCATCTCTATTTATAGTTACGGTGTGGACAAAATGGAAATGCCCTTTCATTTTTCATCACCATATAAATAGACACGGCCTTTTCCATAATAAATACAGTCGGTCGTGTATAAAGGTTATGGGTGCCTATTATAGATTTACTCACAGCCCATGTAACAAGCATGACGTAAAAGTATACTAAATAGGGGTGTTTCTGTCAAAGTCAGGGTTCATGTACATGAGAGGCGATTGAAACAACAAACTACAAATAAATCATCTTTGGCACCTTTCTGTCTTTTCATACAATAGTGTTATATTGCGCCATTAGGAAACATGGCCTCACAGAACCGCTAGCAAGAACCGCCCGCGTTAAAAAAAAAAGCTTTCCACAGTTATAGCAGGAGATTTAAGGATCATTGATGTAAATATTTGTGTTTAGTCTGTTTCTTCTCAGGTGCATAGCTCTCATCCTTTCTGCAATAATTTCTTCTTTCATTCTCATTCCCTTCCTTATGTGCCCTCTCCAAACAACACGGTCCATGGCATTTTGTTCCCACGAATCCATCTCAATACATGTATTAGTTATGTCCTGCGTGCACACGTCTTTAAATCGCAGTAGAGGTCGGCCTCGACATCTTCTTTCCTTCTTTAATTCACCATAAAGAATGTCTTTAGGTACTCAGCCATCTTCCATTCTCCACGTGTGACCCAGCCACCAGAGCCTTCTTAGACATTGAGAAGATTGTTGTAGTACATGCTCTCTCCTGTGCTCCAGTGTTTGTGATCTTGTCCTGCCACTTAATGCTAGGTATTCTTCTTAGATATCGCATGTGAAAGCTTGTGAAACGGCCTCACTCCGTTGTGCCCGCGGCGTGTAGTGGACTGTAATAAAATGACCGATTAAGTTCATATTAGTGTGGGTTTAATGCCGCAGGCTATCGTGACTGGCAGTTTGCGCCAAAGTGAGCTGCAGTTCTGGCGTGGGGCCTTTAATTTCGGCACATCTGGTAGCGGTTTTATGTATTGTCACTTTGCGTGTGCGTTTCAAGTTTTGCCGAGACTGACCAATTTTTACGAGTTTTTAAATGGGACAGTGATTGAAATTGTGTTTAATTTTTACCGGCACAGGAAGAGACAGTTTTGGGGAGCCCCCCCCCCCCCCCTCCCCTGCAGTAATGTTGGAACCTAGACTAACGATTAACGACTAACAATTAACGACTAACGATTAACGACTAACAATTAACGACTGACAATTAACGACTAACAATTAACGACTAACAATTAACGACCAACGATTAACGACTAACAATTAACCACTAACAATTAACCACTAACGATTAACGATACAGAAGATCACTGTATTTTTTCCAACATTACGACAAAGTAGATGGAGAAAGTGAAAAAAAGAAGTAGAAGATAACAATGTCTCAAAGAGCTTGACGTTATTGGTTGAGATCCCTGTTACATTTGGTAATGACGGACATATAAGGAGGAAGAATATATATCGGAAACTGTTCAACCCTGAGAGTCGCAGTAGCAAAGTGATTAACAGCTTGATTGCCAGTCCTACGATTTTAGGTTCGAATCCGTATTATGTTTTAAAATAAAAATATATTTTCGCCCAGATCCACCAAGTCTAAAATAGATAACAGGAAATGCTTAATGAAATACAATTAATGTGCACTTCAATTCGCAGGATCACCAAAACGTCGACGACATGGAGGTGACAGCCATCAAATCTAGCCACTCCAGCGACAGAGTCCGCAACTCTCTTGAAAATCGCTTTATTCACTTTGGGCACGTTAACACCCAGAGGACTGAACTTTCAACACAGTTTCATCTAAGACACAGGAGATTGAACTGCCCACACAGTTTTATTTACAACCATCCAGTTAAGGCCCCTAGCATTCCCCGGGGGTACTTATTCTTCCGTCCCACGTGTCTCCTCAGTCTGTTGGCAAGACATCGACCTGGCTGCTATGAGATACTAAGCTAAGTGATTTGTTTTTAAAATGTATGTGGTATTGTTTGATTCATGTATGTGCCGATGTAGGCTCCATTACCTCAACGTTCACGTCTTGTTTGTGTTTTTGTTATATTGGGAAGCCTGCTGTTATACTTTTCGTTTGGTTGTATATCTTTTCTTGATATTTATGATGTGAAGATGGCCGGCGTGATATTGACCGCGCCCTTCATCAAGTGCTGATTGGTCTGTAGAATGTGTTTGACATCATATGCTCCATTGCTCACTGACCTGGACCAGATTATTTATTTATGCTGTTCTACGATATAGGTTGGTCATGAGAAGAGGGAAAATGGAACATGCTGAGACCATTGGAAAAATCAGTGGAAAGAGAGACAGAGGAAGACAGCGCGAGAAGATTCTTGACGGCCTTTTGTCATGGCATGGAGGGGTGTCAACAGACGAACTGACACATGCAGCTGCGGAAAGCAGATTGTGGAGGGGCATGATCGCCCACGCCAGTCGGCTAGGCACTAGATGATGATGAGGATGATGATGACCATAGATGTTTTTAAAAGAGTTGCTCGTGAAGAAAACTGATTGCCCATATCAGAAAGAGACAATCTTAATTCTTTGGTCCTGTGATGATAAGGAGAAAACTGGAGTACATCGTGACGGTAGGAAAGTTGGAGGAGAGGCAGGGGGAGACCGAGAGAAAAGATGCTGGACAGTCTGACATTGTGGCATTGAGGATCATCTGTGTCAGAGTTGATTGAAAGTATACGAGACAATTGCTGTGAATAGACATGACTACTAACGCGGCATGGACGTTGTGAAGATGTTTGTTTTAATTGATTTTGTTATGGACGATGTTGTTATTGTTATTATTGTAGAGGAGGTGGATTTTGTAACATCTAATAGATCTCATGGCTAAAGTTGTTTTTTTGTTGTTATTTTTGTTGTTGTCGTCGTTGGTGGCAGTGACGTTCTTCTTCTTTAAAAAAAAGTTAAAAGGTAATTAAAGTCGAGAGGATCGATTTCATTACACCAGGTTTTATCCAACTCGGCTCGATTAATCTCCGCAGAACGGCTTGCCGAGAGCGTCACACAAAGCACGAACTCCGTGGCTCCGGTGATAATCCAAAGGGATCTCCGTAAAATGTGAAATCGTGGACTGAAAGGTACAGTCGGGAAACGACCCACGACCTTCAAAGAGTGAAGCCCACGACATGACTTCGTCACAGAGATTTCATTCTCAACAACGTATAGATTTTTCTTTCCTTCTTCCTCTCTTGTTTCTCTCTTCCACCATTTCTTTTAACTCTTCTTCTTCTTCCTCTTCTTCTTCTTCTTTCTTTTTCTTCGTCTTCTTCTTTTTCTTTATTTTCTTCCCCTTTCCATCCATTTTCTTCTTCTCTCCTTCAAAAAAAAAAAAAATATATATATATATATATATCATTATTACCCTGCTGGTAAATGGTTGCTGTGTTTGTTATTCAAATTGAGCTTTTTAAATATAAATTTATGGTGCTATTTAAATGGTTTGAGATGAATTCTTTCCGTATTCCATAGTTGTGGATTTCACGCTGTACGGCCATGCCAGCGAAGACACCATTTTTTTATAAAGGGGAGTGGGGTTGCCTAGTTGCTTGTGTTCTTAGTACGTTTGTTTCCATAGCGAGGCGCACACGCCATTTTGCGGTGACAGTTTCGATTCTCAGAACGGTAACTATAGCTTTTGATTTTTAAATTGTCTAGTGTGTCCTTCTATGTTTCTACTTTTTGTCTATGAGTACCGATCACTACATTGTCTCTTTACTGACTACATACATAACATTTTTACGGCTTCAAGACCCCACCCCCTTCCCGTTTCCGTTTATTTATGTGAATGACGTGTAACACAATGTAACCTGCAAATTAAAACCTTTTTATTAAATGTTCGTGTATTCTAGACAAAGCATTACGGTCTGCTGTGCTTGTAAATTTTGCTGTGTTTATTATTCGACCTATGCTTCGCTAATATAAATGTATGTAACCTATGTGCCCTTTAAATGGTTTGAGGTGAAATCTGTCCAAATTCCAGAGTTGTTGATTTTTAACTGTAGGATAGACATGCCAGCGAAAAAAACTTTTTTTTTTTTTTTTGGGGGGGGGGGGGGGTGCCTAGGTGGTTTTATTGTTAGTACGCTTGCTTCCATCGCGATTAGGAGTAACAGGCTCGATTCCTGGCACGGTAACTATAGCTTTCAATTTTTATGTTGTCTAGCGTGTCCTTCTATCTTTCTACGTCTTTCTATTTAAGGATTTTCCCTTCTGTTTATTTATATGTATTACTTTTATAGTAATGAAATATACACAAACTGGAGAACAAATATGCAGAGAGATTACTTCAGTATGTTCTAAATAAACATAATAAACATAATCAAATCATATGTTCATCTACAAACATAAAATTTAGCCAGCCGCACATCGTGAGATTACCGATAATGTGAAATTTAGCCTGCCGCACATCGTGATATTACTGATAAACATGAAATTTAGCCAACCGCACATCGTGAGATTATTGATAACCATGAAATTTAGCCAGCTGGACATCGTGAGATCGCTGATAAATATGAAATTTAGCCAGCTGGACATCGTAAGATTACTGATAAACGTGAAATTTAGCTAGCCGCACATCGTCAGATTACTAATAAACGTGAAATTTAGTCAGCCGCACATCATGAGATTATTGATAAACGTGAATTTTAGCCAGCCGCACATTGTGAGATTACTGATAACCGTGAAATTTAGCCAGCCGGACATCGTAAGATTACTGATAAACGTGAAATTTAGCTAGCCTAACATCGTCAGATTACTAATAAACGTGCAATTTAGTCAGCCGCACATCTTGAGATTATTCATAAACGTGCATTTTAGCCAGCCGCATATCGTGAGATTACTGATAAACGTGAATTTTAGCCAGCCGCATATCGTGAGATTACTGATGAACGTGAAATTTAGCTACAAATGAAATCAAGCTAACCTTGTGACACATAAGTGGCAACATTAATGGTAGCCAATCAACATGATGTTTAATAGCAAACATGAATAGTAGACAATCAGACATGACATTTACTGACAAACATGAACATTAGCCAATCAGACATGTCATTAATTGACAAACATCAATAGTAGCCAATCAAACATGACATTTATTGACAAACATGAAAAGTAGCCAATCAGACATGACATGCTCGTCTATTGACGAGCATGAATAGTAACAAATGATACACAATATGTTACCAATCACACACGATACGTCCATTCATAGGTATGACATATAGCCAATTACATACGTCGCTTTGCATGAGACGATAACATATAAAATTCTTTCAGACAAGCTGTGCCTTTTCTTTGCTGTTTGAGAATCAAGTGAATTCTGAAGCGATTTCTGATCACTAAGACACATCGTTGTGTGTATGTGGTGTGTTCGCGCTCGTGTATATGTGTGTATGCCTGAGTGTGCTATTGTATGTGCTCTATTGTATGTGCTACATTCCTGTTTGCTTTTACAACACTGCACATCTCATCCACCAATAAACAAGCGTGCCCACACACATGCACACACCTACACTTAATTGATGAGCTGAATCAAGGAAGCCAGCGTGAAACAACTCAGTAGAAGCAGACGTCTTGGCAACTACCCACCATGGCATTGTTCTGACTTAAACTAAATAAACTATAACATTAAAAACACTAAACAATTTTAGTCCCATCGAACCATTTTTCTCGTTCTCCTCTTCTTCTTCTTCTTCTTCTCCTTCTTCTTCTTCTTCTTCTTCTTCTTCTTCTTCTTCTTCTTCTTCTTCTTCTTCTTCTTCTTCTTCTTCTTCTTCTTCTTCTTCTTCTTCTTCTGCTACTTCTTCTTCTCTTCTGCTTCTTCTTCTTCTTCTTCCTCTTCTTCTTCTTCTTCTTCTTTTTCTTCTTCTTCTTTTCTTCTTCGTTTTCTTCTTCTTCTTTTCTTCTTCGTCTTCTTCTTCTTCTTCTTATTTTCTTCTTCTTCGTCTAGCCCAATGGCTTTCAACCTTCCAAATGCGGAAAATCATTTTCGTTGCTACTTCATAACTTGAGCGAATCTGTGTTTTCCAACGGTCTTTGGCTTCCCCTGTTTATGTTTATGTTAATGTTTATTCAACGGATCAACCTCATGGCACACAGTGTAACCCATCAGTTCTCCGTTCTACTTCAAACTCAAGCCTGTGTCTGAAGAATCTCAGCGCAGTGCACAAACTCTGTTGCACCGGCGAGGATCCTGAACTACTTTGGGTAGATTTTTAACTCAAAATTTTGCTCGGGGAGCGCCGTCAGGCAACTCTTTTTCGATTTCCATCAAGGTATTTTTTGCGTGTGCAATATTACACACGGGCGTCCGGTCATACTACCCAGAGACCAGAGAAAATTACTAAAAGTCCACGTGGAAAAAATCGCTGCCTCCACAGGGGTTTGAACCCGGGATCTCTAGCACTCGATGCGGATGCCATACCTCCAGACCACTCAGCTCCCTGGCGACCACTGCGAAAGGGTCGTTTGACCCACAAAAGGGTCACGACCCACAGGTTGAGAACCACTGGTACAGCCCGTGCCGTGTTGTGTTGGTAGTCCTATCCACAACCTTCTGTCTCGTGTACTTTCAGTCAGTTCTGCCACATATGGTCTTCTGTGCCACGTTGACAAACTGTCCAGCCTCTTCTCCCTCGGTCTGCCTCTTTGCCCCTCCAACTGTCCCTGCACTACGATGAAAACCGCTTCTCCTTCTAATTCTCCTTCTCCTGACGTGGCCACAGAATGTAGATTTTCTTTTGATGTGGTCAGTCAGTTATTTTTGGGAACCAGCGACCAAAAGCTTGACTGTTTGTTACAGGGGCAGATAATCTGAAATGATGAAGATATACTTATCCTTCAGGGGCTGATCCTAGAGAAGGATTTGCAGAGTTAAAACAATGCTCTTCTTCAAACAAGAATTATATATATGAGAACAGATGTGTCTATAGGACTAGGAAATATCGGAGCTCCGCAATAAAGTTACACAATCAGTAATTTTTAAAGAATGAACCAGGAATAGGGATTTACGTGATGAATTATGTAGTCGAGACAAATTATGCAATCGTATGCATTCTATTACGGGAACGTGGATTAAAACATATTAGGAAAGATCACACCAGAGAAAGATACATCGTCGTTACAGCAGCTATTTTTGCAAGCCAATGTAGTAGTACATTTTACACCACTAGGACATCACACAAGCGATAAACACTCGATGACACAAAGTGCCGTCATTTGGATGAGGATCACCCATGGAGAGGTCCCGGAAACCGCGTTCAGCCATTAGGCCATATTTATAGCCGGGCTAAATTGAGGCCCCTGGCAAGAGCCAGGGTGGGGCTTCAAAATAACGAATAATTGCATCTCACAAGGAGATGACTAGTTCGTGATAATCCACTCCAAGCCGATGGAATTACAACCTTTTTATACCCACGAAGAGAAACTAAGAACTATGGGTTTGCCTAGAGCATAACGACGTAATCTAAAATAGTTTACAGTTCAGAAAGATTACACAATCTCACTAATCAACAGGTTCTTTACAGAACGTGGCTCTCGTAACAGTACGCATGAAAATCTTTATATCTTTAGCCATTTTCCCAGCCCTATGTGCTTTTGTAGCCAATGCATCTTCAATAACTTGTAGTCACTCTTGCAAGGGCCGGCTTTCGTATCGTTCTCCGGAAACGGTACTTACATTTTCTACAATATCTAAAAACACGCTCAAAATAATTTAATGCAACGGGTGAAAAACAAGTATTGACAATAACATTTAAAATTTCAAAAGAATGACATTAAATGAATAAATGTATTATCGATATCTCAAGTAGTTGTCTAGTCTTCGAAGAACTGTACTGCTTTGACTTCTTGTGAACTCGGGCAACACAATAATAGTAGCCAGTTACTTGAAGCACGTCCGGCTGTATGTATAAATCTGGAGGTGGCCGTGCTTGAAGCAACACATATTTCCAGAGAAAGTAATTTTCGTAATTTCGAAGTAACTGACCAAAATATGGCTGCTCCCTCAGAGTAACAGTGAGTGATCCCACAATAACCCAACCTCGAACTATTCCCCATAGTTGTTAGAGTTTAACTTAATAATACTGTCCTTTAAAAAAAATGACAAAAGAAAGAAAACCTCAACTTTAGAAGGCAATCATTTTGCGATTCTAGTGACTATAAATTAAAATGTCCTTAATTTGTTCCCACCACATTCCAGGAACACTGAGAGTTCGCAGGAAACGTCCAATATTAAAATGGTGTTACGATATCAAATGAACACAGGCTAACTATAACCATAACCCTAACACCCCTATAATATTTTGGACTTTTCCGTTGAACTCTCGGATTCCCCGAGATGGAATGTGTTAAAAGAAAAGGGTACTTCATTTATAACTTACCCCTGACGTCACGACAACGTCACGGGAGACATTCCCAATACATTCTAGGGTGTTCAGGTTGTAGTTTCTCGCGATTTATCTACAGCCAAGTTTATGGTTAGGGTTAGGGTTAGGGTTAGGATTAGAAGACACTAGATGAACACTCAAAAAAGCACCAAACAACAGCACACTTCCACCCCTTGAAATATTGGACTGTCAGGTCAGCTGTTGATTTCCCACGGGGATTTCGTATTTGGGGTACGTTATAAATTAAGAACCAAGAAAAGTACTAAAGTTCTTTAGTGTGATTGTTAAAAGAACGGAAACTGTCGCAGACATTCGATTCAAATGAAGGATTCGTAGAACTTAGCTAACACGCAGCAAACGAACGAAGTCAAGATAAAGCCGCCGCTCATTTTAGCAGCTGGCTGAAATTGACAGCAATTTATCCAGATCCACTTAGCTAACTTGGAATCGCTAATGAAGAGAATTAGAAAGCTCTGCAGACTTTAGCTGCTGGTGAAACATTGCCACATACATTATCTAATTAAACAGAACTGTGCTTGCATATCGCTGTCTCATGTCAGTAACTTCTGCAGTAGTTACATAACAATTGTCTGTGTAGCTTGTTGTTGATTGTCTTGATATTATTATCACAGCCCTTGAACTGTCAATTAACGCTGTCTGTATAACGAAAGTTGGCTAGAGGGCATTCGCTGCTTTCTCTGGAAAAGGATTTTTTTTAAAACGTGCGCAACAATACACACGGGCGTCCGGTCTTACTACCCAGAGACCAGGGGGAAAATTACTAGAAGTCCATGTGAAAAAATCCCAGCCTTCACCGGGGTTAGAACCCGGGACCTCCAGCACTCAAGGCGGATACCCTGCCTCGAGACCACTCAGCGACTTTGTGAGGTTTAAGAAGCGATTGGGGCGATCGTGTTGAAGGACAAGCTCAACATGTTTCACTGTGTCGATTTCTCCCAGTTTTGCTTGCGAAAAGGGCCGTGCCGTGCTATGATACAGAGATGCGACCGCATCAGGCGGCATCGTGAAGTGAGAAGGCAGAATAGGCAGCGGATTGAAACACAATTTAAACTTAAGATTTTACTGCACGAAGCTACTAGAGGCGGCATTTCAAAGACTTGCATCATACTGATAAAATCTTTACAACCTATGGCACGGGACTGCTTGCCAAGGTAAGTAATAGAGAATACATGTTCAGTTACGGAGTGTGATGGACTTGTGAACATTGTGAAGGCAAGACTCGAGACGGTCTTGGTTAAGGACTGAAGACAGACTAGATGCGTCTTACACCGAAACATAAACATCGTCTGCAGTGTGGAGGCGTACATGCACTAGTTATAATCGCCGCTGACACTTTCCATTACAAAAAAAAAAAAAATAATGCATTATTTTACTGCTTATACTATCGTTTGCCATATAATGCAAATTGGTCACTCATTTAATGTCTCACCGAAGAAGTATCGCTAGTTAAAAAAATTAACACATCGAAAAGATCACTTGGTGCATGCTTACGCCACCCGTAAAGAAACTGAAACGTGGGAAAGCTACTAGTTACCAGTACTCTGATGCTAGCTCAGCACGCATTATCGCAACCGCAAAGCAACTATAAGGAAAATATCACGTTTTACATTCTTCAGTGCAATCGTTACCTGCGAACTAATCACGCCACACCCTCGGTCGTTTGAGAAACAATGGATTCCTGTCGTGGAAGAGGTGATGTGTTAATCTTGTCCCGTTGTCGCAGAGGAAATTGGCAGTCCCGTTTCATTGCACTTGCCCACCCCTTGCAGTGAACAACAAACTCACAGCTACAGTTAAGCAAGACAATGGGCACAGTGCAGTCACGTATACAGTTTTTAAACTAACCACTGGGTATATGGTAGTGAAATCAAAGGGCTGTTTCAGAAACAGTTTCTTTCCTATCAGATTGTCGTACTTCTTCACTGAGAGCACGGACTTCTATGGACACACCTGACGGTTGGCGTATGTCCCAGGCTGCGTCCACGGCACTTGACAGGCTGCCTTTCACTCTGTGATCAGTCATCACGGAATTCCTTGAAGATAACCGTTTAGGTTCTGAATAGTCATGAAATAAGTTTTTCAATGATGCACTTGCTCGTAGTACCTTGTTTCCTAAAAAACAAAACAAAAAGATTATATATTTAATTACTGCTTCATTGATTAACCGATTCGTCATCGTCACCGTCGTCACGCGTACCGTGTCGATAGACATCATAATCATCATCATGTAGTAGGTCCTTTGCAGAACGTCGCTCTCATGACAGTCTGCCTGAAATAAACTCTGTCTCTCGCCAGTTCTCCCGCCTCATGCACTTTCACACTAAAGTAGTCACTTATATCCTGTGCCCATTTTCGTGTCGGTCGGCCCTTGCCCATCATTCCTGGTACCATGCCTTCTGCTATAATTTTTTTCCAATCCGTCGTATATAATCTGTTATTCTTCTCCATCTTACTATATTGTCGTGTTTTTTTTTTTAACGATCGCTGAGCTTTGTCGCAGGACCTACGGAGGTCGCGCTCTGTGGGACACTCTCGGCAGGCAGCTAGCTGTTCTGTGGAGAGAGACTGAGCTATATGGCTGAAGCCCGGTGCAATGAAGTCGATCCTCTCTCCCTTACCTTTTCTATATTTTTTACTATATTGTCAGTATCATATACCTGAAAGGTGTGTGTTCCTTGACCGGCCACATCCATATGCTGAAGCCATTCAAGCATTTATCTTTTTGTCAATTTTTTTCTCAAACATTTCCACAAATGATGACCGCCTTATCATCGTTATCATCATCATCATCATCATCATCAATCAGCATGTCCTTTACAGAACGTCGCTCTCTTCACGGCACACCTGAAAGTCGCTCTTTTTCTAGCCAGTTCTCCAATCCTGTGTGCCTTCATAGCCAATCCATCTTCAATGTCCTGTATCCACATCCACGGAGGTTGACCTCTGCCTCGTTTTTCCAAAACTTCGCCCTCCATCACTGTTCTCTTCACAACACCATGGCGCTTGACCCAAAATACCTTTAGCTTTTGGGAGAAGGTCGGCTCTGTGGCTAAGTCGATGCGAACGCTTCGTAATGCCGGGATGCCGGGTTCGATCCCAGCTGCGGCCCTTGCGTTGGTTTCGACAGTGGTATCAAGAAAGCCGACCATCCAGAAGCAATGGCAAACTACTGGACGTAAATTTGCCTAGAAAAACCACACAACAGCCAGGGGCTGTTGGAGTTGGTTCAGCAACATCCTGTAAAGGATACGCAACTAACCTTTTGGGAGAAGATGCGTTTACGAGTCAGTTCTCCTCGACGTTCAGACCATGCAGGATATCGTTGTTCCCTCTTCTTGGCCCACGGTATTCTAAGAACCTTTCTTCAGCATTTCAGTTCAAAACCATTTTCCCTTTTTTTTTTTAAAACTTTGTTGCTACCAGCCAGTTGTTGCCTAGACATTTCTTTTATTTTTTGTTCAACCCTTTTGAAATCATCCCATTGGAGGAAATGCTTTGGAAGAAATATTGTTATTGGGGTGCGCAAAAGACCCTATTCACACAATTGACGCTTCAGTACAAAAAAATAATCAAACAACAGCACACTTACACCCCTTGAAATAATGAACTGTCAGGTCAGCTGTGGATTTCCCACGGGGATTTCGTGTTTGGGGTACTTTATAAATTAAGAACCGGCCAGTCAACAAACTTGCCACAGACTGGGAAACCTAATAGACCCAGACCAAAAGACACTCCATCTCACAACCCAACCAGTGTGAAGCCAGACTAGGATCAAGAATATACAGAAGAGGCCGGCGGAGTGCTTCTGTGGGTTAGCCATTAAGAAAACTTGACCAGCAAAAACCCCAAATAATTATTTTAAAAAAAAAATTACCGTAGCATTAAACCGAAGAGCAGATCTCAAGACCACAGCCCTAGACATCAGACACCAAGCATCAGTCTCAACTATTACAAAGTTTCACATACTACAGACGAAGTCTCACGTACTGCAGACGCACTCTCATACACTACATTCAGTCGAAGTCTCACTTACTATAAACTAGGGCTGTACCGAATATTCGCTTCGTATTCGCTTCAGGGCCGAATAGTGGACCTATTGACTATTCGGTATTCGCCCGAATAGTTGCGGTCGGGCCGAATACGAATAGTAGTTACCTTACACCCGCTTCTGCCTTAATGCTGACAACATAATACGATTAGTTTTGTTGAAAGCTAATGCAGCTTTCCGGCATTAAGCTGTCAGTGACATTTTCGAAGTTTAGTGACTTGTTATAATAGTTAGGATTCTTTCATTCCTAGTTATTAGTTACCACAGACTGACTGAAGGATGCAAAACATACAATGTAAGAATACTAACCAGACATGGAAAGAATTTAAACTCCGGCCACATCCAAGTCGATAATAGAAAATCAAACAAACGGAAACATACAAGTACTTGGGTGCAAACTTCAACTGCGCCAACATGCTGAGAGAAGAAATACAATCTAGAATACAATCTAGAAATAAACTATACTATGCCCTTCAACATCTGCTAAAGTCAAAGTATATGTCACGCAACACTAAGATCAAAATATTAAAAAAAAAAAACTTTGATAAGAGAAGGAGAAATAAAAGAGGTGAGGCCTTATTACAGGTTTTCGAAAACAGTCTAACGACAAATCTTTGGACCTATCAAAGATGCTAACAGCGGGAAATGGAGAGTGAGAAGCAACAAACGCAACACATTTTCTGTTTAAACCACCATTGATCACTGGCATCATGAGAGCTAACAAACTAAAATGGTTGGGGCATATTGAAAGAATGTTAGATGACAAAAATGTAAAACCGTATACACCTGAGAGAGGAATGGGCGTAGACCACGAGGCAGACAAAAAATGAAGATCGAGAGATAATGTCCAGCCAAAACCTGCAAACAACTGGTGTCCCAAATTGTGAAGAGAATGTCAGCCAGAAAAATGGATGGAGACGAGTGATATCTGCAGCAGTGAACCTCAAGGGTTCAGAATACTAAAGAAGAAGATGAATATTCTGTGCTACTTTATGTGAAGTAAAAGTTCAGCGTAAATTTGACGTCATGAATGTTTTGTGTGTGTGTGTGTGATATATAATTTAAACACTATACACTATTCGTATTCGGCCGAATAGTGAAAATCACTATTCGGTACAGCTCTACTATAAACTAAATCTCACGAACTACAGACTTAGTCTCATACACTACAGACGAAGTCTCACATATGAAAACGCCTCACGAACTACAGACTTAGTCTCATACACTACAGACGAAGTCTCACATATGAAAACGCCTCACGAACTACAGACTTAGTCTCATACACTACAGACGAAGTATCACATATGAAAACGCCTCACGAACTACAGACTTAGTCTCATACACTACAGACGAAGTCTCACATATGAAAACGCCCCACGAACTACAGACTTAGTCTCATACACTACAGACGAAGTATCACATATGAAAAAGTCACGTAGACTCAGTCTCATACACTACAGACGAAGTCTCACGTACTACAGACTAAGCCTCACGAACTACAGACTTAGTCTCATATACCATAACATTTTCCGTACTACAGACTTAGTCTCATATACCATACAATTTCCCGTACTACAGACTTAGTCTCATATATTGCAGACGAAGTCTCACGTACTACAGACGAAGTCTCACGTACTACAGACGAAGTCTCACGTTCTACAGACGGTCCCACGTACTACAAAGTCTTATATACTACAGGCGAAGTCTCACGTAGTCACGTACTATAAAGTCTTCTATACTACAGGCTAAGTCTCATGTACTAAAAAGTCTTATATACTACAGGCTAAGTCTCATGTGCTACAGACGAAGTCTCACGTACTACAGACGAAGTCTCACGTACTACAATGTCTTATATACTACAGGCTAAGTCTCATGTACTAGAAGTCTCATATACTACAGACCAGGTCTCATATACTACAGACGAAGTCTCATTTACTACAGACGAAGTCTCGCGTACTGCAGAAGAAGTCTGGCGTAATATAAAGTCTTTCATACTACAAAGTCTTCAGGCTAAGTCTTACGTACTACAGACGAAGCCTCACATACTACAGACTAAGTCTCATATACTACAGACCAAGTCTCATATACTACAGACGAAGTCTCACGTACTACAGAAGAAGTCTCGCGTACTATAAAGTCTTTTATACTACAAAGTCTTCAGGCTAAGTCTTACGTACTATAGACGAAGCCTCACGTACTACAGACTAAGTCTCATATACTACAGATGAAGTATCACGTACAACAGACTAAGTCTCATATACTACAGATGAAGTATCACGTACAACAGACTAAGTCTCATATACTACAGATGAAGTATCACGTACAACAGACTAAGTCTCATATACTACAGATGAAGTATCACGTACAACAGACTAAGTCTCATATACTACAGATGAAGTATCACGTACAACAGACTAAGTCTCATATACTACAGATGAAGTATCACGTACAACAGACTAAGTCTCATATACTACAGATGAAGTATCACGTACAACAGACTAAGTCTCATATACTACAGATGAAGTATCACGTACAACAGACCAAGTCTCATATACTACAGATGAAGTATCACGTACAACAGACTAAGTCTCATATACTACAGATGAAGTATCACGTACAACAGACTAAGTCTCATATACTACAGATGAAGTATCACGTACAACAGACCAAGTCTCATATACTACAGATGAAGTATCACGTACAACAGACCAAGCCTCATATACTACAGATGAAGTATCACGTACAACAGACCAAGTCTCATATACTACAGACCAAGTCTCATATACTACAGATGAAGTATCACGTACAACAGACCAAGTCTCATATACTACAGATGAAGTATCACGTACAACAGACCAAGTCTCATATACTACAGATGAAGTATCACGTACAACAGACCAAGTCTCATATACTACAGATGAAGTATCACGTACAACAGACCAAGTCTCATATACTACAGACCAAGTCTCATATACTACAGATGAAGTATCACGTACAACAGACCAAGTCTCATATACTACAGATGAAGTATCACGTACAACAGACCAAGTCTCATTTACTACAGACCAAGTCTCATATACTACAGATGAAGTATCACGTACAACAGACCAAGTCTCATATACTACAAACCAAGTCTCATATACTACAGATGAAGTATCACGTACTACAGACTAAGTCGCATATACTACCCATGAAGTCTCACGTATTACAAAGTTTTATATACTACAGACTCAGTTTCACGTACCATAGACAAAGTCTCTTTTATTCGCACAGTCTCACGTACTACACATAAATCTCAATTCTAAGTCTTACGTCCTACAAAGTCTCATATACTAGAATCTAAGTCTAATATACCACAGTCTAAGTCTCACATACAACAGATGAAGTCTTACGTACTGCAGGCTACGTCCTATTTACTACAGGCGAAGTCGCACGTACCATAGACACAATCTCACGTACTACAGACCAAGTCTCAAATACTACAGTCGAAGTCTCACGTACTAGTGAGGAAGTCTCCCGTACTACGGACCAAGTCTCATATGCTACAGACGAAGTCTCACGTACTGCAGACTAAGTCTCATATGCTACAGACGAAGTCTCACGTACTGCAGTCTAAGTCTCACATACTACAGATGAAGTATCACGTACTACAGACTAAGTCGCATATACTACGCACGAAGTCTCACGTACTACAGACAAAATTGTGCGTACTACAGACGAAGTCTCACGTACTACAGACGAAGTCACACATACCACAGACGAAGTCCTACGCACTATAGAAGAAGCCTCACTACTACAGGAAAAGGATCACATACTTCAGACGATTTCTCACGTACTACGGATGAAGTCTTACATACTAACAGAGGAAGTCTCACGTACTACAGACAAAATCTCGCGTACTATAGACGAAGTCTCACGTACTACAGAAGAAATCTCACATACCACAGACGAAGTCCTACACACTACAGAAGAAGCCTCACTACTACAGGAGAAGGATCACATACTACAGACGATTTTCTCATGTACCACAGACGGAGTCTCACGTACAACAAACGAAGCCCTACACGCTACAGACGTAGTCTCATGTACTTTAAAGTCTAACTTACCAAAGGCGATGTCTTAAGTGCTAACGATGAATTCTCATATAGTACAGGCGATACCTCGCGTCTACTGACGACGAAGACACCGTATTGAAGTGCTCATGTCATACAAGGTTGAACTTGGTCAATCGATAACTAAAAATAAAAACTTGCCTGAGAGAACTGAGTCGTAGGTTATATCAGAATCATCGGATTCAGAAGAGTTCATCCAAGAAGCATCAGCAGGTACTATCCTCTCCAGGCACGGCCGCCACATTTTCACCATCTCTCGCCGGTAATAGCTCCCAAAAAAGCAGT
>CAJHNH020002107.1:189997-214183 GCA_905116865.2 Candidula unifasciata
CGATATAAACGCATTACCGAACAACTACTAGCATTGTGCAAAGGTCGGGTGACTGAAGTAGACCAATCAGGAGTGAGCTAGTATGTTACATGGGGAAGATTATCGTGGATCAAACCTGAATATTGTTGTGAAAGAATGGATGCTGTCAGTTTGACATGTGTATGAGCGCGTTTACTGAAAAGCGCTGATAGATTGGCGTTGACAGTGTGCTGTATTCCTGTGAGAGGCGAGTTGTGGCCGCTGTACTACAACTGAGTGTCAGTGCAAGAGATAACTCATCATCATCGTTTTACTGCTGTATTCATAAGGTAATATACTTTGTAATTAACTTTTGAATTCATAAGTTTATTGCATTGTTCACTACATTATGTGTGTTTTGTAGCCTTATGTTTTCACGCCATTCGATGTGTAAGCGGGTTGGTTGGCAGGCGCAAACAAAAGACAGTATTTCAGTAATGGACACACTATAATTATTTAAGTAACATACTGTCACATTAATGAGGCATTGTCTTGCGCTCTGTCTTTAGCTCTTTTTACCTTTGGAGGCGAGTTGCAGTGATTTTAAGGAGCTACACATTACTACCAGTAACACTTTAGACCGGATAAGCTTGCGTGTCAGCATCTGGTAGCGTTCAATCCTTTATGAAACTTTATTTTTATTTACATTGCGACCAAGTGGTGTGCTATCGGTCTATTGTATCAGAGCTAGATTGGCAGTCAAAGTAGAGTATTTATGTCGTCCAATTGCGTTTCGCCTGCATGAAAACTGTGCAGGTTTTCGTAAGTTGGTTTTGTATCATTTCATTGCATCTCATAATATCATGTACGAATTCAACAATGTCTTTCAGTTCAGATGAATATAGATCTAAGTCCGTAGGCGGAACAGGCTGTCAGTTTCGCAGAGACTAGGATGAGAAAGCTATCTGAAAGGTAAGCTGCCATGAGAAAAGAGAGGGGCTGCCGAGTTGGCTTAAAAGAAAGAGATGGCGGAAGTAGAAGCTATGACAACTGCAGCTAAAAAAGGAGTTAGAATTAGCTCAGATCGAAAGAAGAAAATAAAGTCTCTGGCACTGACGGAGGCCATCAAGACAGCAGATGCAAAGGAAAGTAACAAAGATAATGATGATTATGGTTTGAGAAGTTAAAAACCAACGTTGCCCTACCGTAATATCCAGGATGATATTCATTCATACCTGGACCGTTTTGAAGATGCTTTGCGCAGTGGTTTTATTTTCTGTGTTTGTCTAATGGGCCTTGCAAACGCATGGGAAGAGACCAGAGACATGATACTTTATGTGTGCACTGCAAACCATGCATGTCAAGATTCATACTTGGTCGGTTTTCTTACGCCGACAAGATATAGGCAAACAGATAAGAAACAGATGTACAAAAATATGTATATGGGAGATCATGTGGGTCAGTTTTCATAAAGGTCGCTCACAGCTTTCTTACTACGATAAAAGGGATTTAGCACGACATTGATAGAAACGTCTACTGTGTATGTGTATTAAAATTTACTTTTTCTTTTCCACCTAACGCCATCTCTCTTTAGCAGTATGAAACTAACAAAACAGATCTAAACATCTATTGTGTATGTGTGGCCAATCCCAGAACTCAGATATGCAGACAACACCGTTCTCCTTTCCAACAGTGTTCAAGGTTTAGAAACATTAATTCTGGCCGTCAAAAAAAAAAAAAACACAGCGAGGAAGTGAATCTGTTTCTAAATGTAAAAAAATAAATACAGTAAATACAGTAAATATAGTAAATACAGCACACCAACCATGTATCGCAATCGAAAATGAAGAAATAGAAAATGTAACAGATTTCGAATACTTGGGCTTTTTATTTTTAGTGAACAACAGTGGCCACTGCTCAAAAGAAGTCAGAAGAAGACTTGCATTTTCAATGCAGATTTTAAATAGTATGAAGAACCTATGGCATAGCACTAGTAAATTGGTTAAAGTAAAAATCCCGTGGCAACCGACGGTTGTCAGTCTTGGCTCTCACTCAGTTTTTTGAATGAAATGCTATAGAAAAATTCTTAGAATACCATGGATCAGGAAGACATTCTGGACAAGTTGAGCATCAAGGAGAACTGGCTAATAAACAGCATCCTGTCCCGAAAGTTGAAGTATTTTGGCCACATCAAGCGCCATGTTGGCTTGGGAAAGACGGTGATGGAAGGTGCAGCTTGTGGAAGGCGAGGCAGAGGTCAACCCCGTGAAGATGGATACCAAGACATTGAAGATGCATTGGCACTGAAAGCACATGGGTCTGGAGAGCTGGCCAGAGAAGGGGATATTTTCAGGCGTGTCGTGAAGAGAGCGACGTTCTGTAAATGACTTGCTGATTGATGATGATGATGGGTGGCTAAGTATTTTATATTTTATCCTCCTCCCCCTCCCCCGACTCCCACTCTCAATCTAACGCTCTCTCTCTCTCTCTCTCTCTCTCTCTCTCTCTCTCTCTCTCTCTCTCTCTCTCTCTCTCTCTGACGGTATGAAACCAACACAAACAGACGCACACATCTACTGTGTATGTGTGCAGGAAGGAGACCACAACTATCAGGTTTCATACCTCGACAGCTGTTCGTCCATCGTCACCCGTTTACCACCTTCCGTGATGATAATATGAAAGATGGTGGCCAACAGGAGAATCAGCATCATCACCACGTGAGTGACACCTCTGCCGCACCAGATGTTTGCTCTGTGGAGACAACAGAGATTCAGCTCTGGAAAGACTAAACATATTTAGTACTGCGAAGAGATCAGAGGTGATGTTATCCAGAAGGGAGTTGGTTCGGGGGGAATCTATGGGATTTCGTTTTGGGTGATTGAAGAGATTTGGATCTGGGGAGTTGGAAGCAATTTTGTTCTGGGGTGATGGAAGAGATTTGATTCTGGGGTGAGGGAAGAGATCTGGTTCTAGGGAGATGGAAGAGATTCTGTTCTCAGGAGATGAAAGACATTTGTTTTTTGGAGATGGGAGACATTTTGTTGTGTAGAGACGGAAACGCTTTGGTTCTGGGGAGATGGAAGAAATTTGGTTCTGGGGAGATTTGATTCTAAGAAGATTTTTTTGAAATGTCATAACTAAATGGCTCATATAAATGATCATCATGACGTCATTGAGCTCGTCTGCGCAGTGATATCACCTGCTCAATAATCTGGACATCGTTAACAACAATATTGGCAGGCTTGTCGTAACTGTTATCATACTTTTAAGACCTGTCTGCCCAATTTTTAAACCTTTGAAAATAAAATTTCTTCGTTCGTTCACCCTCTGTCTCTATGACTCTCTCTCTCTCTCTCTCTCTCTCTCTCTCTCTCTCTCTCTCTCTCTCTCTCTCTCTCTATCTATATATCTATCTCTCTCTCTTCTCCACTCCTCGTCAAAGCAAATAAATCCCTAATTACATAATGAAATGTGTGCAGAGTGATACTTACTGGTAGGGATAGACTACATAAAGCAGCTTACACAACGACAGCGATGTCAGAATCCAGTTGGCAACCATGTGACATATCATTGTCACTGACGTGTATAGCCTAGAGGTGTCAGAAAGATGTTCTATATAGTGATAACCAGACGTCAAATAACATTGAGAAACAGTTGTCGATTACAATGTGATGGGTCCTGGGCAGCTGTTATATAAATTTGATTAGGCCTAAAGCGAGCTTACAACCTGGCAAACTTAAGGTCAGAAAGTGATAAATTAGAGAGAAGCGGCCCATTCGCCCTCTTAGGCCTCTGCTGTTCTGACGAGTAACATGATGTTCTGATTTTCCCATTGTGTTCAGGTGTTAATCGCTACGCGGGCTGAAGAGTGAAGGCAGAGATATGTTCCATCTGGGTATTTTTAAAAACGTTGTGAATTTGAATGCATTATTATTTGTGGAGAACTTAGCTTATGTTCAGTGAAATAAACAGATGTTGGATGTGCTAATATACTCCCAGTTGTTTGATTTGGAATAGGACTTGTAGTTAGTGTGCCAAGTTTACTGTTACCGCTATCTGGATTGTATACAAAAGATATTATGTCTGGGCAAGAATATTTCTGGTTTTAGTCCCCGCCAAACAATTTTTTTTTTCCTTGGCACTTAGGCTCTCGCTTCTAGTACAACACTGATAAAATTGCAGTTAAAAAAAAATATCAGTCGCAGTGATAAAAAGATGTCAGTTGCAATGAAAACATTGCGGTCAGAAGACGAGGTCAACAGCAGTTAAAGAACAGATTTCAATTACAGTGAGAAATAGATTCAGTTACAATGAGAAAACTGCAATCAGAACAAGATGTAAATTACAGGTAAAAAAAAAAAAAAAAAAAGATCAGTTGCACTGACAAAACTGCAATATTAAAAAAAAGTCAATTACAGTGAGAATTATATGTCAATTTCAAAGAGAACATTGCTGTCATAAATAGATGTGAATTGCAGTGCGAAAAAGAGGACTTCAGTGAGAAAACATGTTTATTACAATGAGAAGTAGATATCGGTTACGTCAAGAAAATTATATCAATTTAATTTATAGAAAATGTTAATTCAAGTGAGAACAAAATTCTACTTAAAGTGAGAAAAGATGCCAACTACAGTGAGAGCAAGACGTCACGTGCCTTGGGAAAAGTATGTCGACAGCACTGGAAAAAAGACGTCAACTCCAGTGAGGTAGAGGATATCAAGTGCATTGAGAAAAATACGTCAACTCCAGTGAGGTAGAGGATATCAAGTGCACTGAGAAAATACGTCAACTCCAGTGAGGTAGAGGATATCAAGTGCACTGAGAAAATACGTCAACTCCAGTGAGGTAGAGGATATCAAGTGCACTAAGACAATACGTCAACTCCAGTGAGAAAGAGAATATCAAGTGGACTGAGAAAAGGATGTCAACTGAAGTTCAGGGCCGTCTTTATGGGCCCCCGGGTAAACCAATGTGCTGCGGCCTTTATGACAGCACTCACAGGAGTCAAATGCAAATGGTCTAATATTAAATATATATATTCATTTGACTGTCACTTTAACAAAATAATACCAATGGGTGCAACAGATGATGCTTGATGATGATGATAACAGCGATGATAGTACAGATTATTATATTGTAGGTTTGGAGATGGAGATGATGCTGAAGACAGAGAGTTATACTGATTGTGTTGTTAATAATATGGTTGATGATGAGAGTGATACTAATGATGGTGACGATGCCGGTAATGATTATCGTATTTTGGTTGCGATGGTGACTGAGATTGAGATGACGACGACGATGATGATGATGCTGAGGATGATGATGATGATGATGACATCACACATCTACACAGCCTAAACGTTAACAAAATCTTACCTGCTAAACTCATAGGATAACCTCCAGAGTTGAAAGTTGAAGAGGCCATACAACCAGAACTGGCTCATACCAATGAAGATGTTGAGGATGTTGTAGAAGGACAGGTAGACTAAAAACATGGAGACGAAATTTCTCCGTAGCATTGGCGACGATGTTAAAATTTTAATAGTCAAAAAGTTGGTGGGTGTGCCTACTAGCCAAATAAATAGAGGGTAATAAATACTGATCTGTTGGATGACGAAAGTGGTGTTACTAATAAACTCCTGATCTTCCTGTGAGATATTAGCGAACGTTTTCGACAGCGAATTCGCTAATATGTTTTTTTGTGGGTTGAAACTTTCCAGTACCATTTGTATTCCTATTCGACGCCTCCAAGTCACTACCAAATTCTTTGGAGCTTCGTTTACTCTGTCCAAGTCTATGATACTTCCTTGAATTTCCAAGCCTTTGATAGTTCTTTGATTTTATTTAAATCATTGACAGTTTCTTGACTCTCTTCAAGTCTTTGTCGAATTCTCAACTCTGAACAAACCTTCGGCGTTTCCTAGAATGTTCAGTTCCGAGGCTTTTCTGACCCTGCACAAGTCCTTGACAGTTCTTTGAGTGCATCGGCTCTTTTACGCTCCCTAGGCCCTGTCCATCAGCTTATGGAAGTGCTAGTCTGATGCGTCTGCAAACGACAACCTAAAAAAAATAGACAAGTGTGAATTTGTGTAGTATTTTGTAAATCTATGCAAAGAATAAGCAGTGTTCTTCGTCTTCTCTGCATGTCTTCAATTCCAACATAGGCTCTAGACCAGGGCTAATCAACTAAGTTACTCAGGGGGCCAAACTGTATGAAATTTGGATCTTCGAGGGCCAGAGGACTTAGCCCCAGCAGAGAAAGATAATTAATACAATACAAATGGCAATAATTCTTGGGCCACTTACTAGGCTTCCACAGCCAGATTTGACCCGCTGCCAATCAATTGATTAGCCGTGCTCTAAACAGTGAGTCCTAGAATAATAATAGGAGTGTTTATTTTTTTATATATATATATTTTTTACGGACATGAATATGTAAAACAGTGTTACCCACCAGCAAACGATAAACCAGCGGGTCTCAGCCTGTGGGTGGAGACCCTTTATTAGGTCAAATGATTCTTTCACAGGGGTCGCCAAAGCTCACCGCAGCACACATATTTATTGAAGTTATGAAATAGCAACGACACAACATAAAGAACTGTATTAAAGGATCGCGACATTTGAAGGGTTGAGAGCACTGATCTACACAGTCGTGTGGAGGTGAATTCTGGAGTACCTCGGGACAACTATACAGTAAGTGAGGGGAGGGAATCAGAAGGAGACTAAGAGAGGAAATGTTGGCCAGAGTGGCTTCAGGGCATAGAAAAACAGGTATCAGAACCGACTGAAAGTACACGAGACAGAAGGGTGTCCACAGGTATTCTGGTAGTCTGGTAATCTTAGTTTCAGCTTCATAACAAACGAGTCATAACATAGTTGCTCCGCTCCTGTGCCAACGAAAAACACACAGAATGTTTATCACAGTCCCTTGTGGAAAGATCGACAGACTGTTGTCTCAGCATATCTAGCATACACACACATTAAAAGCATACGGTAGCCATCCGAAGTGCTAACACAAACAGTCCGACATTTGAAATGCAGTTCATCATGGATGGTTTCAGAAGTCACCAACAGATCAGCAGTTGCACACGCGAGCAATTTTAATCACATAATGGCAGTATCGATATTGCGACACCAGGCATCGCGCCATTTTCTGAATTAACAATTCACACGACCACTTTGGTCACAGTCAAAAAACATTTTAAATGAAATCCACAGCTCACAGTGTCACAACAAGTATTCAACCCAGAAGCTGGGCGACGAAACTATGTGCTTTCAGTTTACAAATAGAGCAAAAATGTTACGACCACCATCTGGCAGAGGCAAAAAAATTTGCCACGGTTTAAAACAGTGGTTGCGGACAGGTATAATTCATCATCATCAGGTGCCTTGCCGACTAGCGTGGGCGATCATGCCTCTCCATAATCTGCGATCTCCTGCAGCATGTATCAGTTCGTGTGCCGACACACCTTCAAGCCATGCAACAAGACTGTCAAGCATCTTCTCTCGTTGTCTTCCTCTATCCCTCCTTCCACAGATCTTTCCAGTTGTCACAACATGTTCTATTTTCCCTCTTCTCATAACATGGCCAAAAAATGATGACTGTCTCCTTCTGATATCTGTGATAAGTTGTCTTCGGGCTCCCGCCTCTGTCAAAACCTCTTGGTTGCTCTTTTTGGCTGTCCAAGGTATTCTAAGCATTCTTCTGTAAAACCACATCTCTGAGACCTTTAAAAATTGTTTGGCCTGCCTACCGATTGTCCAGGATTCACAGCCATATTTTAAAACTGGATGTATGTAGCAAGCGAGAATTCTTTTTCTAACTCTCAATGACAAGGATAAATTGCACAAGATTTAATTACCAACCCAAAAAGGTATAGACCATAAGAAGTCCCACGGTTTAAATTAAAACAACAAAGCAAATGACTCACCTGTAATTACTTACTTCGTAGTTGAAAAGATTTTGTCCAAAACCTACCCTAGAGTCCTGCTAGAAAGAAACTAGTCCCTGAAAGACATGGAAGTGATTCGATGTGCTCGAAAATATACCATTTGAATCTGTAGAGGCCGATGGTGCCAAAGAACCATTGCAAAAACACAGTCAGGGGACCATACTCGGGTAACTACTTCCGTTCAGAACGCCTATAGAGCACCACGAAGCACTCGGATTCTGGCGGTAACATCTGTCGTCCCGATAAGGGATGCAGTTTTTCTTTATTTTAAAGCCCCACCACTGCTGTAATAAGGTGCCCTAGTATAAACTAACGGCTGAACGGGGTTTCTGGGACCTCTCCCCCGGGTGATCCTCATCCACATGTTGGTACTTAGTATCACCGGCTGTTTATCGCTGAGTAGATGTCCTGGTGGGGTTGAATATCATACACTCGCTCACTCTGATTGTGTGAATCTTTACTTTGCTTTGAGACATTTTTGTCAGTAGTCTTGTGAACAATTTGTGGATCTATGAAAGATGACAGGAGCCATCGGCTTAAAGATGCCGATATCACTGATGCATCTGTGTACCCTTATCTCATAGCTTAGAGTTGTCCTCTGTCAACTGTTGAACCTCTGCGTCTACACGTCCAGCAGTCTATTCCTTGCATTCCCGTCCCCCGGTAATGACCACTTTGTTCAGCATCTCTCTGCCCTCTGGTACTTTTACCCGAACTGCTCGACTAGTTAATGTTGCAGACTGTTAACTGTCTTTTCGGCCGAGGCAAAGATGGCAGCAGCGGAGAATTGGCAGTGAGAAAGAACAATGAAATTCATCACCTGCCTAAATTACCGCTAATTATAGGCATCATGGTCGGCTCTGTGGCTAAGTCGATGCGAACGCTATGTAATGCCGGGATGCCGGGTTCGATTCCAGCTGCGGGCTATGCGCCTTGCGTTGGTTTCGACAGTGGTATCAAGAAAGCCGACTTCCAGAAAGCAATGGCAAACTACTGGACGTAATTTGCCTAAAAAAACCACACAACAACCAGGGGCTGTTGAGGTTTGTTCTGCAACGTCCTGTAAAGGATACGCAACTAACCGATAGGCATCATGAGGGTCGATAGCATCGGCGATCGGGTCGCCCATTGGCTGACCGAGACGTCTTCGTCGCCGCTTGGGACAGTATTTGGGCCTGTCTCCTTTGATCGCATCAACGCTGCAGTAGTTATTTTCAGGGCTCATGGTGGCGGGCAAAGCTGGGTCATTTTATATGGTGCACATAACCTAGTCACAATTATAGCCTAAAGCTCCCTCTTCGATGTAGCTGGTTGAGCGTGACTACTTTTTTCCCCCTAGCAAAGCATTCGATTGGACTGTGTTGATAGTTTGCAGTAGTGGGTTTCCACTGAATGACTGAATGAATCAAGAATTGGCATCACTGCACTAGAGACATTTCCCCCGCTCCTCTTTCAATCAGTAGCCAACCAAAAAAGAGGTTCCTTTGCTAATTGTGCCAAAGCAAAGCTAGCCTGATAGAAAGTTATTTTGCGTTGCAGGTTGATTATCACTAATATCTTTTACTGACTAGCATCAATATTCTCTCTCTTCTGTGTCCTCAACCTAAGAAACTCATGACGTAGACCTAACCGTAAAGTAGATTGTCACCTAGATGAGCAACATCATCCAATCTATCAATCAGCTAATTTTCCCTAACTAACATCGACTTTGCCAAGTAATGCAAGTCACTCTATGCGTATCATCATCACCATCATCACCACCATCAGCGTCATCATCATCATCATCATCATTATTGTTGTTGTCCTGTAGCAGGCCTGGTTGTTCTCTGAACGTAGCTCTCAGCAAGGCACGCGGGAAATCCGATCGGTCCCTTGCGATGTTTCCCAACCCTTAAACTTTCGTGCCCATAGTGTCTTTAATATCCTATATCCACTGATAATGGTCTCTCCTGTCATCTCATTTCAGGCCCATGATGTCTTTAATATCTTATATCCATTGATGCTTGTCGCTCCTGTCATCTTATTCTATGCCTATGGTGTCTTAAATATCCTAAATCAACTGATATTGGTCGCTTCAGTCATCTCATTCCACGCCTACGGTGTCTTTAATGTCCTATATCCACTGATGTTGGTCGCTCCTGTCATCTCATTCTATGCCCATTGTGTCTTTAATATCCTATATCCACTGATGTTGGTCGCTCCTGTCATCTCATTCTATGCCTATGGTGTCTTTAATATCCTATATCCACTGATATTGGTCGCTCCTGTCATCTCATTCCAATCCCATGGTGTCTTTACTATCCTATATCCACTGATGTTGGTCACTCCTGTCATCTTATTCCAGCCCATGGTGTCTTTAATATCCGATTTTTCTCTGTGCTAATTGGAATTGTTTTATGCTGTAAAAAACAGGAATAGGGGTGGGGGAGGGGGTGGTGCGGCTGTCCAAATACTTGGTCTATTTTTACTGCATGGGATTTCAAGAGATATTCAGTCATTGAAATGTTAGATCATACCATCTGGCAGCCGTAAAAAAAACTCCGTTATTGCAGTTATCATAGTAACTGGCGCTACTCTTATACTAGATGCGGTGATTATCTACAATCAGCACCTGACCGAACGGTGAATCATCGGAAAGGTGAAAGTTCTTCTTTGCTAAGACACAAATAAAATTCTTATCTGTACAGTTCTTAACGTCTGTGCCAACCATGAGGCCCTCAAGATTGTGATAAAGAAGAGGACAAAGAAGAAGAAGAAGAAGAAGAAGAAGAAGAAGAAGAAGAAGAAGAAGAAGAAGAAGAAGAAGAAGAAGAAGAAGAAGAAGAAGAAGAAGAAGAAGAAGAAGAAAGAAGAAGAAGAAGTAAGAAGAGGGGGAGCAATTAAAGCCAGATGAGGGGTCAGAAAAAACAGGGGGTGGAGTGAAAAGAATGCCACTGGATCTTCAACAACATCGAAGAAAGTTGTATTTTTCAAGCCTTTGGAATAGAGTTGTTGTGCTTTGTATGCGGACGAGTGGTGAGGAGGGGAAGGGAAGTCCCTCGGGATTGTCATATCGGTTACCCTGTGCTTTAAAGGTCTTGATTTAGTTTGCAGACTACATCTTTCGGTTCACCAGTGCATTTAGTCGGAGATTCCGGAGGTTCATCACCGAAGCTACAAAGTAAGTGCTTTGTGTGATGCTCTAGGCCAGTATTTCCAAATTTAGAATAGGAATAGATGTCAGCGTCTAAAGCGCCCAATCTCACATTCCCCTGTGTCGTGAGGCTCGATAAGAGTTGTCGGGAGCAGAATCAAGCCGCTGTCAGTGCGGATGTAAGCGCGCTTATCATTGATAAGTCAGGTGAGGCAGATGTGATCTTCACAAACGGGTCCGTTATACGAGGACAAAAGATTGCATGGGCATTTACAACTGGCTCTTCAGGCAGAACAGTTCAAGAAGCCAGCGTGCCTTCTCCATGACTACCAGCCGCATGACGATGGAGGTGATGGCGGTGACACAAGCTTTCATGTGGCTAGAATCACAGGACTATTCCCGCGTATGTATGCTGAGTGATTATTTGAGTATGATCCGTCGGGTCGAGGCAGGCTGGTTACGCAGACAGTGGTTTGATTCACTGCAAAACTCTACTGTGTGTTCAGTTACATTCATATTCGACCTAGGGCATGCAGGCGTTGTTGGCAATGAAAGAGCTGACAGACTAGCAGGTGCTGCATTAATTAAAGATGGCCTGTCCATGGATCACGCAGACATTGTCATTGCCCATAGAGAGATAGAACGTTCTGAGGATTTTGGAAGCAACGTGTCTACATCACTGCTACGAATACGAGAATAAGGAGAAAGATCGGCACAGCCAAGCATGAGAAGCACAACGGACGCACACGGAACGCAACACAGGACTGGGACTATTAACCGCGTGACAGTGATGAATATTTTGAGAGGGGAATCTGGGCGCCTATGGATGTGTCGGGAGGCTGTGAAGATAATCTAACTCATATCTAATTCCCAATTTATTTTTGTTAACCCACCGCCCCTTTTCGGTGAAAAAAAAAATCTTCCTGGAAATATCATTATCATCATCATGTGCCATGCCCAAAATCATAGGCGTCATTATTTGCCATGAACATAATCATGGTTCTGGTGGTGCTCTTGTGCACGTTGCAGAGCCATCAAATCAATGTTTTCTTTGCCTTTTTCCTGTCTCCACTTTCTATCAATCTTGTCAGCTGACACCAAAATCGCAGTCTGTTTCTTGCATAGAAATATACCTTTTGTAATCGAACAAACAGAATGACATGATGGTAGTTTTATTTGTGTGCTTTCTTTCATTCCATGCCATACAAAATACTCTGGTCTGTAATTATTGTTGTACTTTCTCCAATTTAACCTTACTTTTTGATTCCCAGGTTGGATGCTACTTAATCGCATAAGAACTTGCTGTTAAAACTAATACATGTTTGAGTCTGAAGTCATCATCATCGTCATGTAGCAGGCCCTTAGGAGAACGTCGCTCTTATCACCGTCTGCCTGAAAGAAACTCGGTCTCTCGCCAGCTCTCCCGCCTCATGCACTTTCATACTCAAGGAGTCATTTATATCCCGTGCCCTAGGCCCCTGCCCTTCCTTCCTGGCACTATGCCTTCTGCTATAATTTTTTTTCCAATCCGTTGTGGCGCTTGATATGACCAAAATATTTTAGCTTCCGAGAAAGGATGCTGTTTATTACCCGGTATTGATGTTCAGATCTTTCAAGATGTCAGTATTTCTCCTCTTTTTCTCCAAGATATTCTGAGAATCTTTCTAAAGCATTTCAGCTCAAAAGCCCGTATTCTCTTTCTTAAGGACTGAGAGATAGTCCACGACTCACATCCATATGTTGCTACAGGGAAGATGCATGCTCTTAAATTTTAATTTTGATCACCTAGCTGGTGCTTAACCATAGACTTTTTAGACTGAAGTAGATGAAATAAAAAACACTATAAGAAAAAAGCTATGAAGCAACAACTGGGACAGAGTAAGTTTATGCAATTACTGGATGGAGGACAAAAGGTTAATGCTAGTATATAATGTACGAAAACGTAACTAACACATTGTAAGTTGCATGTGACTCAATGAGTTAACAGATTGTATTAGTAGCGTCTTTGACGGTTTAAAGCTCTGGAATAGATAAGGCTGCATGAGGTTTCATGTAGTCTTTAAAAGCACCTCTGAATTTCAATTTTTAGGAATCGAAAAAAGATTGGAGTTTACTGCTGGACCAGTTCAGTTCTAATGGCTAGAATTATGATTCCCCCACCCCCCCCCCCCCCCTAATAATTATGAATAATTTATAGATGGTGCTGTCCTATCATGAGGTGGCTTAGAAGATTTTGAGTCCGTGATTATAACATACTTTTTATTAAGCTAAACTGCCCGTCTCTCTAGCGTAGTTGGCTAAACCGGATTGCGCGGTGAGGGGGTGACGAACTCCATGTGGTCCGGGTTCATTCCCGGAGGTAGGCAGAAAAGCCACATTTCTCCCAGATTTACGGTATTTACAATGTAATCAAGGCCGACAGGTTGCGATATCCATAATACCGAGAGCCTAAGGGTTAACAACTCATGGCTTCTGGATACTAAAACAAACAAACAAACAAACAAACATTAAGCTAAACTTGACAGACTGCTCATTTCAAAGGAGAATTTTTCCGTTGCTCTAAGTTGTTGCAAGCTTCCAATGCGGATTTTGAATGTGTCCATGTATTGCAGGTATGACGTACAGTATAGATTCACCGATGCGGATTATGATTGCCATGATGTGTTAGAAAAACGTCACGCTACAGTTTAAAACGTCACGCTAAAGTTTAAAACGTCATAATATAGATAGACTATGCTTGCCGTTGTGTATTGAAAAACGTAATTATATGGATTGTGCTAGCCGCGATGTATTCACAAACGTCATCATATGGATTGTGCCTGCCGCGATGTATTGACAAACGTCATCATATGGATTGTGCTAGCCGCGATGTATTGACAAACGTCATCATATGGATTGTGCTAGCCGCGATTCATTGAAAAATGTCATTATATGGATTGTGCTTGCCGCGATTTATTGAAAAACGTCATCATAGGGGTTGTTCTTGCCGCGATTTATTAAAAATGTTATTATAGGGATTGTGCTTGCCGCGATTTATTGACGAACGTTATCATAGGGGTTGTGTTTGCCGCGATTTATTGAAAAATGTCATTATATGGATTGTTCTTGCCGCGATGTACTGAAAAACGTCACGATACGGATATATGACTTTCGCGATGTACTGAAAATCGTCACCATACGGATTATGCTTGCGCGATGAATTGAAAAACGTCAAAACGTGGATGTTGCATGACGAGATGTATCAAAAGATATCCAGTCACAGAAAATAAATAGCGCTAACAGAAGGAAAACATCACAGCACACTGAATAAATGACGAGGTTTCAATCAACGTTAAACACAGAATGAATGACGCAATGAACTGACAAACTTGACACAGAATGAATGAACGATGTCTTATAAAGTACAGAGAGTGAATGCATGATGTATATCTTTTTTTTTCTTTTTAAGTATCCAGAAACCATGAGTTGTAAATTCTTTGGCTCGGTACTATGGATATCGCAACCCTTCGGCCTTGATTCCATTATAGGTACCGTTAATCTGGAAGAAATGTGGCTTTTCTGCCTACCCCCGGGAGTGAACCCGGACCACAAGGAGTTCGTCACCCGGCCGCCGCGAAAGTCATAGGAATAAACTCACAGGGAGCAAGTACAGCAGAGATCTACCAGTCGTGAGTAGAAATTATCCTCGTCGACAAGTGTTTCGGCCCACGATTCCTAGACACTTTCGGAGGTGGGCCCACCTGAGTTCATGAAGCTCAGGGCTGGTACCCTGCTGCACGAAATTACCGGATGGTGTTTTTCTTTCGGATAGGGACAAGACGACTTGGTGGTTTCGCAGAAGGTACTGTGAGATAAGAAGCCGCCGCGGTAGCTTAATTAAAGCAGTCAGCATACCTGGACGACCGAGCCACAAGCTTACGATTGGTTTACCGGACACATGTTGGACTTTTGTTAGCAGGTGGCAGAGGATCACTGGCAGACAATTCGGACACGATGGACTTTCTAGGGGTGAGAAAACCTTTTCCGCTAGACACCCGGACCAGCTCACCGAGGCCCGTCCCCTACGTTGTTCCGTTGCGTCCAAAGCCAACTCGAGGCCCCTTCGGCTGCCTCGCCCAGTTTTTTAAGTGCTCGTTTCCGTTCATTACCGTGCAATCCTAGTTCTTTAACCACATTGTAGAGCGAAGTGGAAACGAGGCATCTCGCTCCCACTTCGACGGCAAAGACCCGTACCGTGTACACCTCGTTTCTCCTCAGACCGGCTGCTAAGTCACAATATTTCTTGAGCTTATATGTGTGACTCTCGTCCATACGCGACTCATACGGGACAGTCAGCTTAATCAGGATGAGCTGCCGTTTCTGCGCAGAGTGGAGAACTATGTCAGGTCGCAGGCCGGTCTTCCGGATTAACTCGGGGTACCTTTAATGGCCCGGCAGATCAACCGCCAGTAACCAGTCCCTCGCAAAGTCTAGCACAGATAGAGCGAATGCGTTTCGGTTGACCTTACCTTTTGGAACCTGCCCAGCCTTGAGGAAACGAATGGGGACGATGGTAGAACTGGCTCTGGCGTTAGCCCTCATTCTAGCCTGGTCAACAACGGCTGCTAACTCTTTTAGCACCTTGTTGTGTCGCCAGGTATATCGGCCTTGACCTAGGGCTTTCCTGCACGCGGACAGGACGTGTTCTAGCCTCTGCTTCGCTTTACACAACGGGCAAGTCGGATCATTAGTCGCAGACCACTTAACCATGTTAACACCGGACGGTAATACATCGTACGCCGAACAAACGATAAAGCTCAGTCGCAGCGGGGTCATCCGCCAGATCTCACCCCATGTGAGTATTCTTGGCAGTGCGCTCTCCAGGCTGACCCAATGGCCCTGCTGCGACTGCTGGGCTGCTTTCTGGACCCGAACCTCGTTTTCGTTGTCCCTCACCATTTGTATTACCATGTCTCGGCGTTCTTTGGCTGAGGCCTTTGACCACCAATTGACTATCCCGTGCCCTAGGCCTCGACGGTCGGTTTGAGTGTATCCCATTATCTCCTTTAATGTTAGTGCATTCTGGGCAGATTCTATCGCATCGAGGACCCTCCACTTCTGGCCAGTCTTTAGAGCGGGCTGGACAGCGATGACATTTGGGCCTGAAGACTCGCGCAAGAGCATGGCGAGTCTTAGTTTGCCAACTTTGAACTCTTCGGTTATCGATTTGAACGGGAGTACCAGCTTAGCCTGCTTGCAATACAGAGCCACGTCGGTCAGACAAGGCGGTGCACCAATCCACTTTCTCAAGGCTGTGTTGATTTTCCTCTCCATGGTTTCCACTGCAGTTATCGTCACCTCGTAGACTAACAGCGGCCATAGGAGCTTCGGAATCAACATGAATTGGAGACACCATACCTTGAATTTCTTTATCAACCTACAACGCTCGATCGCGAGCAGGCCTGTAGCCAGTGACTCGTGTATTCGCCGGACTTCAGCTCTATCAGATAACTTCGAATCGTAAACGCGACCGAGGCTCTTCACCGGTTCACCCAGACCCGTGGGGATCTTGTTCCTTGCCACCGTAAAGCTGGTTGCCGCCACTCGACCCTTAAGGATAGACAGACTCCTCGACTTCTGCGGTTTGAACTGCATACCGCTCCATTGGACCACCGCGTCCAATCTTTTCAGGATCGTGCGGGCAGACTCCTCGATGCCCGTGATTATAGTCGTGTCATCCATAAAGGCACGTAATGGAGGCATCCAGTGATCCCCAATTTGAAGGCCCTGTCCGTAGCCGGCCGCCCCGTCCAACATGATCTGCATTGCCATGACAAACAGTATTGGTGAGATCGTACACCCCATAGCTATCCCAATCTGCAACTCAGTCCACCTCGTGGTGAACGTCGAGGTAGAGAAGCGCAAAGCGAACTTAGAGAAATATTGCTCGATCATTTGATTGATCTGTGCGGTACGTGAAACATGCGAAGGGCTCGCCACAGTAGCCTATGGGGGACTGCCCCGTAAGCGATAGCTAAGTCCAACCATATAACGTGCAATTCGGTTCTCTCATGCTTGGCTCTCTGGATAGCCTCCCAAATCATGGTCGCGTGTTCAAGGCACCTAGGAACGCCTGGAATACCACCCTTCTGAACACTCGTATCTATGTACTTGTTAGCCATCAGATACTGTGTGAGCCGGCGAGCCATGACCGAGAAGAATATCTTACCCTCGACATTCAACAGCGAGATGGGTCTGAATTGGGAAAGACTCTTCGAGTCCTGCTCTTTGGGAATGTAGACCGCATTTGCCTTTTGCCACTCTGGACATATGTAATTACGGATCCACGCTTGTCTCAACAAGACGTGAAGCATTTTTAGGATTTTTGGGCAGCGCTTGTAAAAAACGTACGGAACACCATTCGGACCTGGGGCAGACTTGCCGCTGGCCTTTTTAACAACTTCCTCAACCTCAGACCAAAGGGGAGGTATCATTTTAAATGGTACCTTCGGCAGCAAAGGCTGCTTGAGGCCGCTAAGGATCTCTGGACTGTCATCGAGAGGCTCTCTCCTCTTTTTGTCAGAGTACATCTTGCGTAGATGTAACTCCAGCTCTTCCTGGCTGACAACCAGAGTCCCGGACTTCGGTTGCTCGAATAGACCTCGGGCAAACTGAAATGGGTCCCTAAAAAATTTCTCTCGCTCCCTTTTGGTTCTCCGTCTGTTGGCACAGAAACGCTCAGCGCGACAGAAGGAACTGTGTCTGTTCTTTAAATGCAACCAGACTTCATGCAGCCCCTCCTGTTCGCTACCTGTGGCGGCTTTGAACCGTTTTCTGAGGGCATTCTTGTCTGCCCGACACTCCAGACCATGCAACCCCGTGAAGCTCTTTCCACATGTACAGAGCCAGCCCGGACGTTGGGCGAGTATCTGAGTCCGGGGGCTAGCATTGTCGTCACTGAGAGTATCAAGTTGATTGGGCCCATCATTCCCCCCCCCCCTTTTCGGAGGGCCCTGGGGGCATATTTCTATATGGTTGCGAAATCGGAGGTATTATACTGTGTTAGGGGTGATCAACCCGGTCCACAGTCTACATCTGTCTCCAGATGTCAGTTTATTCCTCCGGCGATACCGGGGGGCCAGTCTTTCCATAGGTGTCACAAGGACTTTCCCGAGAGTCACCAGTCTTTCCTGGTAGTCTTGTGGGCTAGCCACGTACAATAGGAATAAACTCACAGGGAGCAAGTACAGCAGGATTCTACCAGTCGTCAGTAGAAATTATCCTCGTCGACAAGTGTTTCGGCCCACGATTCCTAGACACTTTCGGAGGTGGGCCCACCTGAGTTCATGAAGCTCAGGGCTGGTACCCTGCTGCACGAAATTACCGGATGGTGTTTTTCTTTCGGATAGGACAAGACGACTTGGTGGTTTCGCAGAAGGTACTGTGAGTTTAACCAACTACGCTAGAGAGCCGGGCACATGATGTATATAAAGATGTGACAACATAACAGTTGAATGACTCCATGAATGGAAAGACGAATACGTAATAAAAAGGGGGAAAAGGCTTTGCATTAAAAAAAAACTCACATTTTATTGCACGCTGATTTGCCTTACGTGACCTAGTATTCTGTGCAAACAAGGAGCATCTTAGCACCGCTCGTTAACGCCGAATTATTGCAGCAAAGCCTAGCATTTGACACCACAACATTTAGTTTGAAAATGCAAGTGGAGACAGTAACTGCAGCCTTCAGCTGGCTTGAGAATCAGTTGTACACACATGTCGTAATTTGTAACCGACACAGAGCATGTTGAGAAAGACGGAGACGGGTATTCTCCGTGAGGAGTAGCAAGCATTGCTTCTGAAGTTCTGGGCAGTTAGTGTCCTTTGGATATTTTCTCCAGTGTGACGATGTATTGGGAAGTGAACAGACAGATAGACTAGCTGGTTTTGCACAACGTGGTGGTGAAATGATGGATGACAGGATAGATGTTGTGAGGACGGAAGTGATCAGGACGGAAGCAGATATGGATTATCATGGTCTGTGGGAATGGTACTGGGATTAGTGACTATGGGATCAAGCAGACGATTAACACTTAAGGGGACAAAGTGAGAGGATATACAATCAGATTGTTATGTGGTGCCGAACTGGTATTCGGCGCTTGTTGCTGAAGAGGGGAACCGAGCGCTTACTGGAATGTCCCGAGTGCTTTGATGAGAATTCCTCTTTAAACATTAAATATAATGTCTACTGTACGTAAATATTTTGAAGTTTTCCCATTTGGCACAATAATTGCGTGTACACAGTGTTTCATGTACAGCTTTTATAACCCACTGAAATAAAACTATGGGTTGAAAATATAAACTCGACTTACAACCAGTTCGACTAACGGCTTGTTAGTCGGAACGGTAAGTCAAGAAGACCCTTTGTAGAATTCCTCTTTCAACTTCCTATTATTATAAACATATTATTATATTTATTTGCCATTGAGCAGGCATAATAATAACAATAATAATTATCATTAAAATAATTATTACATACTTAAATGGGCTAAAGCGCTCTTCCCCTCCCCCTATTTATGCTTCTAAGGATCCCCTCCACACACACACACACACACATAAACTCCTCTTTGAACGCCCTATCCCCTTTGTGCCTTTAAGCCCCCTTTCAAAGACACCTCTCCAAGCTCCCCCCTCCCCCGCCCCACACACACACAGAAACCTCCGAACGCTTCCCACTCCTCACAAACACACCTATGAACGCTTCCCACCCTCACCGCCAACCCCCCACCCCTTTCCCAATGGATGCGGCTATGTTTCCCCTTACACACCTCTCTGAGACCGCTCCACAAACACACGCACTCGCGCGCGCGCGCGCACACACATATACACACTTGTCCCAGAGCTCCCACCCCTTTATTTTCTTCGTGTCGACGCCCCTGAACCCAAAATCTGTCAGCTGTTGTCGTTGTCTTCTACGTCAGGTGCAGAAAAACACGACTGCTCCACTAAGACAGATCACGAGCAGGCCCTTGCTAACAGACATGGTTCTCTAGACCGTGTGTGGGGACTATGTTGAAAGTCGCTAGCGCTTACTATAAACAGCGGATGATGGCCGAAGCCCATCTTCCTCCTGTCGGTTTCGTAACAACGAGTTGGCAACAAGGTCATGGCTGTCGAGACTCCTCTTCTCCACCTGCCACAAGGATATCTGTGGCTCCAGAGTGTCGCTGTCGTTCTCCTCATTCCTTTTCTCCGTCAAGGAACCAGGGACACTAACCGCAAATTCACACTGGTTGCTCCCCGAAGATGTGTACAAACTGAAAGGCATGGGCTCAGCGTTTCCTGGGCAGTACAAAGCAAGTTTTAAGAGTTAGTTGCAGAACCAATCACAGAATATTTTTGGCTTTTTACCCCCTTTTTGTTTCTATACAAATTTACGTTCAGGTATTTGTTACTGTTTGCAAGTATCTTTTCTGTGTCTACATACGGATGTGAGTCGTGGACCATCTCTCAGTCCTTAAAAAAAAGAGAATCTGGGCTTTTGAGCTGAAGTGCTATAGAAAGATTCTCAGAATATCTTGGACAAAGAAGAGGAGAAATACTGACATCTTGAAAGATCTGAACATCAAGGAAGACTGGCTAATAAACAGCATCCTGTCTCGGAAGCTGACATATTTTGGTCATATCAAGCGCCACGACGACTAGAAAAAATTATAGCAGAAGGCATGGTACCAAAAAGGAGGAGCAGGGGCCGACCGACACGAAGATGGGCACAGGATATAAGTGACCTCTTGAGTAGGAAAGTACATAAGGCGGGAGAACTGGCGAGAGACCGAGTTTCTTTCAGGCAGACTGTGGTGAAAGCGACGTTCTGCAAAGGACCTGCTGATAATGACGAGTTTGTTACCGGAGTGTCAGCTCTCGATTTCACTGTCGAAACCAATGTAAGACGGTCTGCTGCCAAATCGCCTGCAGCTAGGATGGAACCCAGCACCCCAGCATTACTAAGCGCGTACGCAACGCGTATGTCAAGGACGCTGATACGACGTAAATAAAAAGGCATTTCTGTCACTAGCCCTTATGATTCAAAGTTATTTTGTAACTACCGACGGCCCCAATATAACCTTACAGTTGAACGGGATTTCGGTGACTTTACCTAGATTACGGGAGAGTCGAAAAGTAACTTTTTGATTCAGCGGTTGCTAATCGCTCAGAATTCTGACCTGCTAGGGGTTCAACTTCAAAAGGAAAAAGTGATTGATAGTCACCTTTCCATCTTTCCAGACTACAGCGTTATGTTTCGATATGAGGTGACATGTGACTCACAAGCCCATGACGATGGCGAGATCTGACCAGAAGCACCCGCCCGCGTCAAGAAAAGTCTTCCACGTTTATAGCTTGGGATTTCAAGATCGTTTGTCAAAAATTGTGTTTAGTGCGTTTCTTCGTAGAAGCGCAGTTCTCATCCTTTCTGCAGTCATGTCTTACTTCAGTCTCATTCCCTTCCTGATGTGCTCCCTCCACGCAACACGATCCATGGTATTTTGTTCCCAAAAGTCTACCTCAGTACTTATATCATTCATGACCCGCTTGCACACATTTTTATTTCGCTGTAGAGGTCGGTCTTGACTTCTACTACCCGTCTGTGATTCACCAAAGAGGATGTCCTTAGAGACTATGCCATCCTAACTTTTTCCAAGTGTGACCCTGGTGTGAGATGTAAAAAGTAAAGCGCTGTAAATCCGTCAGTGGGGCATGAGGTATATGATGCTTTACTTTTACCACAGAACTCTGGGTTGGTGGAGCCATCTAAATGTCTTTACTTCCCAGCTAGTCCTGGTACCCATTTAGGTTTGAATCGACATGAGAGCCAACATGAAACATCTGATTTACAGCTGATTCTATCCCCTTAGACCTTTAGGCCAACAGGTTAGTCTTTCACCGCTACGCTGTCATATCTTCTTCTTCTTCTTCTTCTTCTTCTTCTTCTTCTTCTTCTTCTTCTTCTTCTTCTTCTTCTTCTTCTTCTTCTTCTTCTTCTTCTTCTTCTTCTTCTTCTTTCTTCTTCTTCTTCTTCTTCTTTCTTCTTCTTTCTTCTTCTTCTTCTTCTTCTTCTTTTTCTTATTGTTCTTCTTCTTCTTCTTTCTTCCTCTCCTTCTTCTTCTTCTTCTTTTTTTCTTCTTCTTCTTTCTTTTTCTCCTCTTCTTCTTCTCCTTCTTCTTATTCTTCTTTTCTTCTTCTTCTTCTTCTCTTCTTCTTCTTCTTTCTTCTTCTTTTCTTCTTCTTCTTCTTCTTTCTTCTTCTTTTCTTCTTCTTCTTCTTCTTCTTCTTCTTCTCTTCTTCTTTTCTTCTTCTTCTCTTCTTCTTCTTCTTCTTCTTCTTCTTCTTCTTTCTTCTTCTTCTTCTCTTTCTTCTTCTTCTTCTTCTTCTTCTTCTTCTTCTTCTTCTTCTTCTTCTTCTTCTTCGCCTCTTCCTCATCCTCATCCTCCTCCTTATTATTCTATTAAGGTCAATTTAATGTAGAACTTTGGGAGAGAACTAAACAGGCTCCAGAGGACCAAGAGGTGAGGAAAAGACCCTGGCTTTGGAAAGACACACACTGAGAAAACAGGAGAACAGCATAACTAGAATGTCTTTGCATTGGAACCTACAGGGAAGGCCAAAAAACACACGGAGAAGAGAGCTGGAGAATGAAGTTAGAAAGATGAGGAGGACATGGGGAGAGCTTCATGTAATGGCGAAGGATAGAACGAATTGACGTGAGTTGGTTGAGGGCCTATGCTCCATTAGAGGGATAGAAGGGCGGAAGAAGAAGGTCGGTTTATAATTCTGCTACGTGCTGTTCTGGTCGTCTCAACCATATACACATCATGTTGTAGATTTGAAGAGTTTTCCTTATGTTATCTTTCGGTCTAACTTAGGTTCTACGTGCTTCTCTCATGGTGCCACAAAGCATTCTCTTTAAATAGACAAACCATTTGATTTGCTGTCTTTGTATGTAATTAAGGACTGCTTCTGTGCCGACGTTTTCATTTATCACCTTATCACTTATTTGACCTATCCCTCGTCAGTCGTCTTATTTGTGTTGTCAAATGAACACTTCCATGGTTGAATGCCGTTTGACCAGTCCCTTTTATCTTTTCTAATTATCTTTAATATGCGTTTATCTCATTCTATCTGCCTGTCTGTGTGCATGTCTGTAAAGATGCCAACAAGATACCTGCCTACCTGTCTGTCTTCATGTATGCCTATCTTTTTGCCTATCTCTATGTCTGTCATCTACCTACGCATCCTTTCCCATACAAACCCTCACACAAAGCCCCACTTACGAATACTCCCGGACTCCCTGATGCGATTCTCCCTGAAAAAGCCCATACTGTAGGCGGGCTTGAGCAGCAGCGTCTTCAGCTCAGCCCGGAAAGCGCCTGCCGAAGCAGCAGTAGACGACCACGTTGAAGGCGAAGCCGCCGTACAGGACCGTAAACATCAACACAATTTCTACAGGTGAGGTAAGAGATAGAAGCAACTTCAGCACACGTTTGGGCGTAAAGGAGGTGGGGGGAGGGATGAGATCCACAGTTTGGACACAAAGGTAAAAATACAATAGACGCACTAGCGAGTAGATAACCTGCAAGCGAGCAGACTGGTAGAAAAGCAAGTAGACAGACAGGTAAGCAGGTAGGCAGACAGGCAAGGGGTAAGACAGACAGCTGGTAGATAAATTGGCAAGCGGGCAGACATACAGGCAAGCATCAAAACAGACAAGCAAGCCTCAAGACAGACAAGCAAGCCTCAAGACAGACAGGCAAGCCTTAAGACAGACAGGCAAGCCTTAAGACAGACAGGCAAGCGGGTAGAGAGCTAGGCAAGTTTGAGGACAGAAAGGCAAGTGGGAAGAGACAGGAAAGCATTAAAACAGACAAGCAAGCCTTAAGACAGACAAGCAAGTCTCAAGACAGACAGGCAAGCCTTACGACAGACATGCAAGCGGGTAGAGAGCTAGGCAAGTGGGAAGAGAGAAAGGCAAGTGGGAAGAGACAGGCAAGCAGGAAGACAGATACGTAAGCGGGAAGGCAGACAGGCAAGTAGGTAGACAGACGGGTATGAGGACAGACACACAGAATAAAGGTCAATAGACTGGCAATTAAGTAGGTAAACGCAAGC
>CAJHNH020002107.1:214200-225713 GCA_905116865.2 Candidula unifasciata
CCCTGCCTGCTTGTTGTCTCTGTATGCCATCTTTTTCCCTATTTTATGTCTGTCTCTACCTCGCCCCTTCCCCCATCCCCCCAAACCCTCAAAAAACCCCCTTCGAAACCCCCGGGACCCCTTTCGTTTCCCTGAAAAAGCCCAACGTAGGGGGCTTGAGCGCACGTTTTCAGTCACCCGGAAGCCCCTCCGAACGCAGAGACGACCACTTTGAAGGCGAAGGGCCGTACGGACCGTAAAATAAACCAAAAATTTTACGGTGAGGGAAAGAGAGGAAAGCAACTTCAGCACACTTTGGGGGCGTAAAGAGGGGGGGGGGGGAAATGAGACCCAGTTTGGACCAAAGGTAAAATAAAAATAACGACTAGCAGAAAAACCCGAAAGCGAGCAAAATGGTAGAAAAGAAAGTAGAAGACGGGTAAGCGGGTGGGCAGACGGCAAGGGGAAAGACGGGCAGTGGTAGATAAAGGGCAAGGGGGCAACATAAGGCGCATCAAAAAAAGTGGGAAGAGACAGGAAAGCATTAAAAACCACGAACCAGGTGCCCCAAGCCTTAAGACAGACAAGCAAGTCTCAAGACAGACAGGCAAGCCTTACGACAGACATGCAAGCGGGTAGAGAGCTAGGCAAGTGGGAAGAGAGAAAGGCAAGTGGGAAGAGACAGGCAAGCAGGAAGACAGATACGTAAGCGGGAAGGCAGACAGGCTAGCTGATAAAGAGACGAGACTGGCGGGTACACAGACAGACAAGTAGGTAGACAGACGGGTATGAGGACAGACACACAGAATAAAGAGTCAATAGACTGGCAATTAAGTAGGTAAACGCAAGCGAACAGATATACATGCAAGCGGGTAGACCGACAAGTTAACGGGCAGACAAAAAGACAGGCAGACAGAAATCATTTTGATAGACAGACAGACAGACAGACAGACAGACAGACAGACAGACAGACAGACAGACAGACAGACAGACCGACAGACCGACAGACAGACAGACCGACAGACCGACAGACCGACAGACCGACAGACAGACAGACGACAGACCGACAGACCGACAGACCGGGACAGACGACAGACCGACAGAGTAGATAGATAGATAGATAGATAGATATATAGATAGATAGATAGATAGATATAGATAGATAGATAGATAGATAGTAGATAGATAGATAGATAGATAGATAGATAGATAGATAGATAGATAGATAGATAGATAGATAGATAGATGATAGATAGGATAGGATAGATAGATAGATAGATAGATAGATAGATAGGTAGATAGATTAGATAGATAGATAGATAGATAGATTAGATAGATAGATAGAGAGATAGATAGATAGATAGATAGAGATAGATAGATAGATAGATAGATAGATAGATAGATAGACAGATCACGGACAGACGGATAGATAGACAGACAGACAGACAGACCAGACAGACAGACAGACAGACAGACAGACAGACAGACAGACAGACAGAAGACAGACAGACAGACAGACAGGACAGACAGACAGACAGACAGACAGACAGATAGATAGATAGAATAGAGAGATAGATAGATAGATAGTAGATAGATAGATAGATAGATAGATAGATAGATAGATAGATATAATAGATAGATAAATGATTAGATAGATAGATAGATTAGATAGATAGATAGATAGATAGATAGATAGAAATAGATAGATAGATAGATAGATAGATAGATAGATAATAGATAGATAGATATAGATAGATATGGACAGATAGGACAGATAGACAGATAGACAGATAGACAGGACAGACAGATAGACAGACAGACAGACAGACAGACAGACAGATAGACAGACAGACAGATAGACAGACAGACAGATAGATAGACAGATAGATAGATAGATAGATAGATAGTAGATAGATAGATAGATAGATAGATAGATAGATAGATAGAATAGATAGCATAGATAGATAGATAGACAGATAGATAGATATATAATAGATAGATAGATAGATAGATAGATAGATAGATAGATAGATAGATAGATAGATAGATAGATAGATAGATAGATAGATAGATAGATAGATAGATAGATAGATAGAAGATAGATAGATAGATAGATTAGATAGATAGATAGATAGATAGATTAGATAGATCGATAGATAGTAGATAGATAGATAGATAGGATAGATAGATAGATAGATAGATAGATAGATAGATAGATAGATAGATAGATAGATAGATAGATAGATAGATAGATAGATAGATAGATAGATAGATAGATAGATAGATAGATAGATAGATAGATAGATAGATAGATAGATAGATAGATAGATAGTTATTTTTCTTTAGCTTTCCTTCCTACATAATGCTCTTGTTTGGCGTCCCTCTTTCTTACATGCAGTTCCTGCAGTCTAGTCAGGGTTGTAAATCCACAATCATCACTCGCAAACGTTTTACTTATCGTAGAGCAATCAGTATATCAGCCTTGCCTGCAAGCCTATCAGCTTGCACGTCGCACTTTTACACATGAATGCCCTAGCACGATAATAATCTTATTCTCACCAACCAGTGTCTTTGGGCCCAGCTCATCTTTTCTTCTTGAGCACACAGATTGAGCATGCCCGAATGAATGTCATGTTTTTGCAATAGTTACTGCCAAAAACTCCATAGTCAGACTGCTTCTCAAGCCAAAAACAGTTAGAATCTTCTTTTACAGTATTTCCTATAACATTTCCCATAGAATTCTGGAAATTACAGTGAAAACAAAAGAGTTAAAATGGCATATACAAAATTTTCTGTTGCATGCCAAAAAAACCATGGTAAATATTCAGACAAGATGAAAAGCATGACACGGTATAGAACATATGACTTCCGGGGATAATCTCAAGACCCGGCATCACAGCACACAAAGAAGATGGCGCTATACTGGGGACATCCTGAGTAGAAGCGAGCAGAGAATCACCAAACAGGCACTCATCGAGGACGTTCGAGGGAAACCCCCAGACGAAAGCTGCTGAGAGGCTGGAGGTGCTGGACTGAATTCCATCTTTGATACTGAGGGGACTGCACAGGGCAGAAATGGACGAAGGAATATACTGCATGGCATATGATGGCACAACCGGATGATGACGAGGCGCAGGAGAAGAAGCAACAAGATGAGGATATCGTTGATGATGCTAAAAACAATGATGATGATAACGATGATGATGATGATGATGGTGTTGATGACGATAATGGTGTGATGATGATGATCATGATGATCATTATTATGATGATGATGGACAATGTCAACGAATTATGTCATCAAAAAATACCGAATTTTCTTGCGGTGGCGTAAGGTTGGTTAGTTGCCGGAAAAAAACTTTTGGACATTTCGTAGAACAGAAGAGGCGGGATGCTGGTAACAAAAAACATTGCGTCTGTCATGACGATCAGCATCTTCATTCGCTGGTTGGCAGCTGTGGCAAGAAGGGGCGTGGTCAGGTGGGAGGGGCCACGAAAATTTAATTTGCTTGCATAGATTTAGAAGAACCAAAAAAAAAAAAAAAAAAACTATGTTTAAAAACAATGCAAAATGCAATACTTAAAAATATACATCTGACTCCATTATCGTCTTTGTCATAAAATATTTCTCATTGTATACATAAAGAAACGGGAGGATGTTACCAACGCCAAACGAACTACTTTGACAAACAGTGATCGAACTCTCACGTTAATTTAATACCATGACCTTGAAGTAAAGCGTGAAGGATGTTTTCCCTAAAAAAAAAAAACGGGAAACAAGAAGACAAAGCCACATCATTCTTGACAACCTTCTGTCATGGCAGTGCCAGGTGTAAACACGCGAACTGATTGATACATGCTGGTAAAGATCACAGATTGTGGAGAGGCCTGATCGCCCATGCCAGCCGGCAAGCCACTTGACGATAATGATGATGATACACTTATTGCTGCACGCTGTGGACATCAAGTCTTCTTACTGGAGGATCATGAAATTGTTAAACGCATTCACTAACCTCTGAGCCACAGAGCTGTACAAAATAGTTCGCACAGAAAACAATTCTACAGATTCCTACTGGGAAGTTCCCGTGGTGTAGCGGCTAGACTCTTCACCTGCGGATCGAAAGGTCGTGGGTTCGGGTCCTGGCGGAGCCACACTTTTTTTCCCCTCAGAAATGACAGGGACTCTTAGTTCGACCTAGGCTTAAATAGATACCAGATACAGTCTTGGAAAGTAAAGTTGGCCGGGTCATGAAGTCAACATCACGCCTGCCTCCTTTACTTCCCAAGCCTGTACAAATGTAAGGCTCGGTGGACATGGGAGCGTCTAGCTGCTACTACACGGCGGCTTCCAGCAATTTTGTAAGGATCTGTTCCCCCCCCCCCCCCCCCACTTCCCATGTCGTGAACCCACGTGGGTAAATACACTTATATAGTGAATGTGTGGGTTTGAACCCTAACAGTGTCCACCCACGTGAGAAACTGGATTCTATGTCTAGGCTATGTTGATCCTAGAAAGTCCTGGATAACCAAGAAAACAGCGAGTGGCTCGTTTCATTAAATGAAAGTAGCTGTACTTGTATCCACAGGTGTAGGAAAAGGGATAGATAGATATCAAGATGAACCAAATGAGATAATATCAAGATTCACAGTTAACCCCTCCGACTTTCTCCTCTCCTGACATTACTTTGTAATAAAAGCACCCATCAAGTGATTTACATATTTGTCAGCTGAAGTAAACTAGTATGCACAAAGACACTTGAACCTTAGTACAAAATTTACTCAACTATTTTGTAACAACATGAACAAGATTTATTGAATAAATCTAACCAAAAATAAAATGAACGTGTTTAGGCTAGTAGAGTGAAGACGGTCTTACTGATGAATTAATCAATAATGCAAGTTATACATAACTCATAAAATTGGAGAAAGTAAACCTCTGGCAGTTCTCGATTTGAGACCCTGCCTATCCTTTTCCAGTTTGTCGTTCTCGCTGCTTCAAGCAGGTCGTTACAAGCAGACGGTCGGCAAAGAATGGATGCCTACTAGTCCCTGCCCAAAGTGGGAACTGTGGTAAAGAAACAAGCACATATGCGTAGTATCTTTTCTAGAAGAACACCAAACATGTCTATTATAATAACACCAAAAATGTCTTTTCTAATAAAACATTTCATCTCTCCCTCATTTTCACATTCACTCCTGTCCAGTCTGGAAGGACTTCGTCTCACATTGTAGTTGTTACATTTCCTGCCTTCCTCTACTCACGCCCTGTAATGATAGTCAAGTCTTCTATGTCTGATGTCATCTCTCGTGCAGACTCAAAATGACAATCAGTTTGACAGAACAAGTTATGGAAATAATGCTTTAAATAATGGGCGCGCCCAGAATGATAACAATATTTCTGGGGCGATATCAAATAACAGATCTCAGGGATTTAGTCTCCGGGATCAATCTCCGCATTAGCCTTCCGGGAGTTAAACACCTTTCAGTGTGTTAGCAGTATGTCATATAGATTCAAATTAACCAGACGTGAGAAGACTGCCAAAGTTATCTTCACGCTCGTAGTTTCAGAAAAATGATAGTTCATTAAATTTCAATGGTAACATCAACATTTAAGTTATACAACCTTGAAACACATGTGCACGAAAAAAAAAACATTCACGACAATATCAATTACTATATAAAGCAATGTGACAGTGCCCTAAGTGAATGGAAAAATGTCCGCTAAGGAGTACTACAAAGTGATAAAGACACACGCTTGAGCAAAAAGACAGTTAGATTTCTATCACGAAATAAAGGTTGAAAATAGTTTCGCTTACCTGGAAAATGAAAACACAATACCAAAAGTTCTGTCTCAAGCTTAGGGTTTAAGCCCAACAGATGGTGTGCTGATGGCAGAGCTTGCTTCCCAGCCCTGGGGTCCACCCTTTTAAAGCTTCTTCTAAGCTCCTCCTACATTACTCCTAAAACCACTCTCATTAAAGGATGTCACAGCCCCTCCCTGTGGGTAAGTCTATCAACTGTCAGTCAGGACTGTACAAAACGTGGTTACATTCTCCTGGTCAATCAAGCTGACGAGAGCTCATAAGCTAAGTCACACCTTCCATCCCTTCTTCAACCTACCAGGTTGTTTGCTAACACCTCCACCAGACCATGTCAATGCAGGTCAGATGGCCTGTATTTTTGATGACTAGTAGGCATCCATTCTTTGCCGACCGTCTGCGTGTAACGACCTGCTTGAAGCAGCGAGGACGACAAACTGGAAAAGGATAGGCAGGGTCTCAAATCGAGAGGTTTACTTTCTCCAAAGCTAAGTCTTACCTTCCATCCCTTCTTCAACCTACCAGGTTGTTTGCTAACACCTCCACCAGACCATGTCAATACAGGCCATCTGACCTGCACTCAAGTTAGGTAACCTCAGGGGAAGAAAATCACAATTAGCCCGAGTTATCTGCTCCTAAAGGTCTGGTTAGGAGATAATTATCTGACACCTCAGTTCTACAAGCAAAATCTCCAGCCACTAGGTCTGATCTTTCAAGTTCACTGGTGCCACATAGTCTACCTGCTACAGTCTTATCTGTACCTTAACACTTTACATCAGCAGGCAGGAGAATTAAATAGGTTTGTTCTGGTAGTCGACTTAGATTTAGGACATATCCAAATCCCTATTTTTCTATATACTTTAAAATGCATAGAAATTAAAGTAGGTTGAGGAAAGACACATTCTGAAGTCACCGAGCGTGTCGTCACACCTCCCCCCACCACCCCTCCCCCCCCCCCCCCCAGAACGTTTCTTTGTGTTGACACCTCTGCTATCCTTCATGATTCCTCACACTGTTGACATTTTGAAGAAAAAAAAGAACTAAACAAAAACTTGAGGAAGTCAGCTACGTACCTATGTTTGCAGGTCTCGCTCTCATATGGGCTGGCATGCCTCTCCGGTAGAAGTAGTGCATGATGCTGTTCTCAACGATGACGATCACAGGGGGCAGGAAATGGGTTATCAAAAAGTAGAGGAGTCGTAAGTCTGCCCCAACAATGAAATCACACTCGACAAACACTCTGAGGAGTATGATGATGGTGGATGATTTGAAAACAAGAATACTAGGTCAGCAGTATCTGTGTTTACTATGAAGTGGTTAGGAGTCGCCGCAGTGGAGCGGCTAAACGCTCACATGAGGATTCGGAGGTCATGGGGGGATAGGGAAAGGGGGAAGGTTCAAATCCGTATGGCGCTGAATTGTACCAGATAAAATCCTGCGAAGTACAGGCAGCCGGTGTGAGGCTGGCTACCTCACCCATCGAGGTCCATAGAAATATGAGTCAGGCCTTAAATGCTACTGGCGTGTAAAGGGACTTTTAAGTTACATTACATATAAAGTGATTTTATGTGTTGTGTAGACAGGCAGACAGACAGACAGACACGCAGGCATACATACACGTTAGAAGCCAGACATGCAGGCAGACAGAGACTCGCAGACATACAGACACGTTAGAAGCCAGACATGCAGACAGACAGACACGCAGACATACAGACACGTTAGAAGCCAGACATGCAGGCAGACAGACAGGTTGGTAGCCAGACAGGCTGGCAGACAGACACACAGACAGACACGCAGGCATAAAACAGGTTAGTAGTCAGACAGACAAGCAGACAGACAGACACGCAGGGATATGCCAGGTTAATAACCAGACACAGACAGACAGACAGACATGGTAATTTAAAAGCCAGGCAAGCAGACAATAAATCAGATACACATAAAGGTAGACGGAAAGAATGCAGACATCAATGGCGCCAACAGGACAGAGAACTTTGGAAAGGCGGGGGAGGGAGGACGGAGTGTGGGACTTCAGCTTTTTATAAATTGTTTAGCTGGGGCCCCAAGGGACATTCTTCTTCTTTGAGTGCTTAATAATAATAATAATAATAATAATAATATGCTGAATAACAAATAAATATAGTATTTTGTTTACAAAATATGTAGGTATGAACAAAAACTTGTATGCGAACTTCTATGCATGGCTGCAGGGGAAAAGGGGAGCAGGGTGAGGAATCAGAATACATTTTTTTTATGGGCTATTTTCTGAGGGGCAGGAGTTAGTGGCTCCTGGTTACCAAGTTCTCTTGTTTTGGAGTCTCTGATAGGCAGACTGGCGAATAGACACACCGGTAGACAATCAGAGAGATGTACAGGCAGACAGACAGACAAACAGACAGACAGACAGACAGACAGACAGACAGACAGACAGACAGACAGACAGACAGACAGACAGACAGACAGACAGACAGACAGACAGACAGACAGACAGACAGACAGACAGACAGACAGACAGACAGACAGACAGACAGACAGACAGACAGACACGAAATAATAATAAAAACTAATCAATAAGACGGGCAAAGTCACAAAAGTCAAATTAGACTATTAGGACCGTTTACATCCCAGGGTGGAAGAGAAAAGACTAAACAAGACCGTAAGGTATCTCTAACCCAGGGTGGAAGAGGAAAGACTAAACAAGGCCGTAAGGTATCTCTAATCCAGGGTGGAAGAGATAAGACTAAACAAGGCCGTAATGTATCTCTAACCCAGGATGCAAGAGGACAGACTAAACAAGGCCGTAAGGTATCTCTAACCCAGGGTGGAAGAGGACAGACTAAACAAGGCCGTAAGGTATCTCTAACCCAGGGTGGAAGAGGAAAGACTAAACAAGGCCGTAAGGTATCTCTAACCCAGGGTGGAAGTGGACAGACTAAACAAGACCGTAAGGTATTTCTAACCCAGGGTGGAAGAGGTAAGACTAAACAAGGCCGTAAGGTATTTCTAACCCAGGGTGGAAGAGGACAGACTAAACAAGACCGTAAGGTATTTCTAACCCAGGATGGAAGAGGAAAGACTAAACAAGACCGTAAGGTATCTCTAACCCAGGGGGGAAGAGATAAGACTAAACAAGACCGTAAGGTATCTCTAACCCAGGGTGGAAGAGGAAAGACTAAACAAGACCGTAAGCTATCTCTAACCCAGGGTGGAAGAGGAAAGACTAAACAAGACCGTAAGGTATCTCTAACCCAGGGTGGAAGAGGAAAGACTAAACAAGATCGTAAGGTATCTCTAACCCAGGGTGGAAGAGGAAAGACTAAACAAGATCGTAAGGCATCTCTAACCCAGGGTGGAAGAGGAAAGACTAAACAAGATCGTAAGGCATCTCCAACCCAGGGTGGAAGAGGAAAGACTAAACAAGGCCGTAAGCTATCTCTAACCCAGGGTGGAAGAAGAAAGACTAAACAAGACCGTAAGGTATCTTTAACCCAGGGTCTAAGAGGAAAGACTAAACAAGACCGTAAGGTATCTCTAACCCAGGGTGGAAGAGATAAGACTAAACAAGACCGTAAGGTATCTCTATCCCAGGATGGAAGAGATAAGACTAAACAAGACCGTAAGGTATCTCTATCCCAGGGTGGAAGAGGAAAGACTTGACAAGACCGTAAGGTATCTCTTACCCAGGGTTGAAGAGGAAAGACTAAACAAGACCGTAAGGTATCTCTAGCCCAGGGTGGAAGAGGACAGATTAAATAAGACCATAAGGTATCTCTAACTCAGGGTGGAAGTGGAAAGACTAAACAAGACCGTAAGGTATCTCTAACCCAGGGTGGAAGAGATAAGACTAAATGAGACTGTAAGGTACCTCTACATTCCAGAGAAGAAGAAAAAAAGACTGAAAGTAAAGGCTGTTAAGTACCTCCATATGCTAGGGCAGAAAAGTAAAAACATAACAAGACTAAGGTATCTCTACAAGTCAGAGTAGATGAGGAAAGACTTGACAAGACGTTAAGGTATCCCTAAACAACAGGGTAGAAGATAGAATACTAAACAAGACTGTAAGGTATTTCTACAACACAGGGTAGAAGCAGAAAGACCAAACAAGACTGTAAGGTATTTCTACAACACAGGGTAGAAGCAGAAAGACTAAACAAGACTGTAAGGTATTTCTACAACACAGGGTAGAAGCAGAAAGACTAAACAAGACTGTAAGGTATTTCTACAACCCAGGGTAGAAGCAGAAAGACTAAACAAGACTGTAAGGTATTTCTACAACACAGGGTAGAAGCAGAAAGACTAAACAAGACTGTAAGGTGTTTCTACAACCCAGGGTAGAAGCAGAAAGACTAAACAAGACTACACCCCAGAGTAGAAGATGACAAACTAAACAACTCCTTAAGGCCCTTCTTTATATTACCCTTCCAAGACAGAAGGGTTAAAAACTAAACAAGTCTTGGAAGTATAACTAATGATATATAAAAAAAAAATGATGATGTGGCAGTGTAAGTAAATAAATGTATAAATCAACGAAAGAGACACAAAAATAATGCAAAAATCAACAAAACGTGTCTGTACAAATGGCTCGATAAAAAGAATCACTGAACGATTATGTAACTCAATTAAAACTAAAAGTTTAATTAAGGACAAATTCTTTAAAAGAAATACTGAGTTAATAGACGGATGCATAAACACTGAATGAAAAGAATTAATAAATTTATGAAATACTGAATTAATTTTTTTTTTAAATAACGAATGCATGTCTTAGTGAAGGATGCCTGGATGAAGGAATGAATCTATCCCCATTATGTATATCATATTTCTGACAGAACAGATAACGATAGATCAGATATTCATTTTACGGCAGATAGAATTGGAAATAATGAAGAGAGGTATATAATATTTTGTGGATTTTTAAAAAGCGTATGATAGTTTAGTGTACATATAAAAAGTTTATGGAATACTCTAAAGAACTGTGGTATACCAAAAATGTTAATTACGATGACCAAACTATGTATGGAAGACAATATTAATATTGTAGTATACAAAGGCCGAAAGTCAGACCCTTTTTAAAATAACATCTGGTTTAAAACAAGGCGATTCTCTGTCCCCATTTCTTTTCAACTTGGCCCTGGAGAAAGTTATAGTGAAATTAAAAACACAAGTGTACTATAGGAGAATCTACAAGAGTACTTGCATATGCAGATGAAATTGATATCGTTGGAGAAAATTAACCAGATACTGTTAAAACACTGACTCTCTTAAAAGAATCAGCTCAGAAAATGGGACTAGTTATCAATCAAGATAAGACAGAATACATGATAATAACTAGACAGGGAAAGGATATAAACTCCTGCCACATACAAGTCGATAATATAAAAATTAAACGAACGGAAACATATAAGTACCTGGGGTGAAAACTTAAAACTGCTCCAACAGGCTGAGAATATCCTTAAGATTTTTACGGAAACGACTTGCTAGCTTTCTAACGGTTTTCCTAATATATGCCTTATTAAATTTGTCTTTTTTTCCGATTATGGCATAAATTAGGTTAGGCGATTCATAGGTTACTAATTCCCCAATGTGAAATAAACCCTTCAGGAAGCAGACCGAAAGGGTTTGGATCACAAATGAACTGGGTAGTACCGACAGAATGTGATGTATTTGCAGAGGCAGCCTGCTTCTAACAAGTATGTTTTTAACATTAAAACTATGTTTGCC
>CAJHNH020002107.1:232231-265628 GCA_905116865.2 Candidula unifasciata
CGTGGGATTTTGACAAAAATTATGTATTAAAATTAGGATCTAGACCAAGAGGCCGGGGGGAAACAATCGTAGATAAATGGCCTTTTAAGGGACTTGGGGACATAAAAACCCGGGGAATTGGGAAAAAACCTCAGATAAAGAACGCCCCAGCCCTACCTAAGGCTGACATACTGGATTGCTGCTACACAAGCCGATAGCCACTGGTTGCCCCTCAGACCCTCGTTCACTCCAGTGGTAATGGAGAAAATAAATAATCCAAGACCCTCCCTCTTTACCCCCATTTTCTTTCCACCCCCGATTTTATTTCTTTAGCCAATGTTTCCCTCTAGACTCATCTTTCACTTCTATACTATCTTTTTCAACCACTACTTTATTCCTATCTTTCCTTTTAGTCATCGTGATCACCATCTTCTTCTTCTCCTCCTCCTCCTCCTCATCTCCTTCACCGTATCCTAGTCATCATTCTCCTCCTCCTTCTTCTACGTTAGTCTACAAAAAGGCGGTTGGCGCCCTGTGTCGTAGTTTACAGCTAGGCTTTGATATTTGAACCTTTCAAACCAGCATGCACTTGATTAGTCGCCTTTTATGGCATGCTTATTGGGGTACCGTGGGTCTATCCTCAAGCATAAAAAAAAAAAAAGAAAACTGAAGCCCTAGGACACACTGGCAGATGGGTGTAGGTAACAAGTAAAGGGGCTGTTTAATACCAGTGGTATACCGAACATATGATACTGGACTCAGTTTGCTTATAGACCAATCAGCTGTCGATGTAGATGTGGTTATGGTGCCAGCCGCCACTACTTCCCGGGACGTTACCTGATCCTCGTTTTAGACTGAGTCGACGTGTGCCTGTTCCAATGATCAAACACACCTGGATTCGAACCCAAGGGCGGGGATGCTGGTGCAATGAAACTATTCCTGTGCCAACAATCAAGATCGACAAATACAACCGGTTTTCCCGACGTTCTCGCCATGATACGTACAAGCAGGCAATGTAGGAGGACTCCCGGAAATCTTGGCCGCCAGAGACGGACATCCACCAGTAGGCGCTGAAACCCGTGCAGAGGCACCACAGATCCACGACACACATGGCGGAGAGGAAGACGGAGACTAAGTTGTCGTGCATAGACTTCTTCTGCAGCACAATTAACGTCAGAATGTTGCCTAGGGGACAAGAGAAACAGGGTGTTGATTAATGTGTGTGCGCTAGGGTGATTGATATCCATCCGTTATGTGGGGATGAGAAGCTGCCAGACACGCAGGATGTTAGTCCTAGTATACACAGTTATGACCGAAAGAGAGTACTCAAATGTTATGTAGAACCTATAGTGTTGTATGGTGGTCAAACATGGAATGTGAATGCGCAAGTTAGCAAGAACGTTGAGGCGACGGAGAATTTGTTTTTAGAACGAATACTCAGAATCGCCTGGACTTCCAGAGTAACTAGCGAGGATTGCTTGAAGAGAAACTAATGAAGGCAGATCAATATATATATATATATATATATATATATATATATATATATATATATATATATAGTTATCCATTTGAAATGTTATCACATCTTGTTAGTCCTACCGTTCTTCTTAGATATATATTCTCTGCTGTTATAAGGCTGCGCCTAGTACTTATACTGAGGGCCCATGTTCCACACTGGTAGCATAAAGTTGGCCTTAATATTTTTTTTCCAGCTTACTTTCGTAGACAGGTATCCTTCTATAATGTAAACAAATATATATATATATATTAAAAACGTCTGGTTATCTGATGGTACGTTTGTATTAGTTTGTAAATAAAATATCGTACTCGGGTATGTGAAATTCAGATTCGCGTCTTGTTTACCGTGTCCAGTGGGTATGTGATTGTGAACATAGCTCCTAATGCGCTCACGAAAAAGCAACGCAATTTGGGGACAATACTAAGCAATGCCTACGCAATTGAAACCATAGAAGAGGATAACGCTACACCAAAACATGCAGTTTATTTTCAAGCAGCCATCAATGGCGCTTCTGTCGATTAATTTAAGAAATATTGTTATTGGCCGACCGCAGGCAGAAGAAAGTTAAAAGTCAGGTGGCTAGATATCTAAACGTTCATCAGGGTATTATCACCGGTTCCAAACCACTAATTCAGTTGAATACCGACGTCGCAGTGGACGACCCAGAGTAACAACAGCACCAGAGAATTGCCTTTTTCGGCTTCGTCACCTCAGAGATAGGTGTACAACACCTTCCTCAACTGTGCAGGCATAGCCTTCGAGACGTTATGTGTTTGATCAAACTGTTTGTTGGAATTTAGGCACAACGACCACACCGAGTGCCTGCCCTTACGCGTCGCCAGCGCCAAACTCGACTTTTTTTAGGCCAACCATCATGATCCCTTGGGAGGTGACAGTCAGTGGAGATGTGTATGGTTCAGTGACGAATCTTTCCTTTTTTGTTACAGCTTCATGATAGCGAAACCGTAGGCGAAATAAAGATATATCCCAAGATTGTGTTGATAAGGCTCTGCTTTACGGTGGTGGGGGTTTAATGATGTGGGGATTTGTCAATTACAAATGAAGAAGTCAATTGGTGCACACTGAAGGAAGCTCGAACGCGCATCGATGCGTCAATGAAATTCTTTGACCTCTCATGTCCTTCTACTTTGGGATGCCAACAGATATCTTTTTCAACAAGACAACGCCAGACCCCATTCTGCACAGCTGACCACGCAGTTCCTGGCTGCCAATAAAATCCAAACCTTTCCCTGGCCATCCCTGTCTGCACACATGAGTCCGATTGAGCACCTGTGCGATGAGCTGCAAAGTCCTGTTTGTCGTCGATACGTTTCCCTATTCAATGGTCATGATCTGTTCCAGACACTCCAGGAAGAGTGGGCGGTCATCCCACAGGCCCACATCAGACATCGATCACATCCATGCCCAGGAGATGTAGTCACTGATCAGCGCAAGAGGAGGCCACACACCAAACTAACGGTAAAGACCTTGTGCCTACAAATTATCCTGACCCAGATAAAAAAATAATATTAAAAAAGTCAATTGATTGCTGGAACCCTAAGGCATTCTTGAGTTAAATGTAAGTAATTTCATATATTGTATTACAAAGATGCAGAATGTCAAACTTGTGAGAATGCTTGTTCCTTTAAGCATTTGGGGGGGGGGGGGAGTCGAAAGAAAAGGGGGGGGACAGTATACGTTTTAAAAGGTTGTACTAGCTGACCCAATGCTTGATTTGTTTTTGCACATTGTACATTTATTTCGCCATCTGATATGATAGTTGACCCTGGATATTTAAATTCCCTAGTTTGCTTTAGACCGATGCTTGGATGAATATCTTCAACATAGTTGATATGAAACACCAAGGATCTAGATTTGTAGAGAATTATAACGCATCTTTTATATGGCAAGGTACAGGGCAACCTCTACATGTTTACCAAGAATGTCAAACAGTTTTTGTCTCTGGGGACTTGTGTCTGCAAATCGGGGTACTGTCATCACACAGAAGCGCCGCCAGGAACGGTGATGGAACTAAGCATTGTTTGCATGAGCTTTAGTAATAAGTTGAACAATTATGTTTTTGGGTGGGGTGTGGGGTGCTTAAGCCTCAAGGTTCAAGCGACCCTTTATCGCTACCACATTTTTCAGTCTTTGTCCTATGGAGAGAAAGAACTTGCTTCGCGGTCTTAATGGCCATCGCCATTGACTATTATTCCCTATGCTTTCCAATAGCTCCAGTGTAACAATACCGTTTTTTAAAGAAGTCACTTTCCTCCTGTTAAGAAGATGTTTCTTTAAAAAAAAAAGTGTCTCCTTTATTGTCGTGGGTCCCTCTCTCGTACTTGCTTCCACTCGTACTCAAATCGTTGTCTGGGGGTCACTAATGTAGAATAGACAAAGCAAGCTATATTCCATCAACGATCACACACTCCAAATGATAGTCGGTGATGACGATGACCAGTTCCATGTTTATTCCATGAATATACAACAAGAATCAATTTGACAAACGAACTTACGCTCTCCAGTCAAGAATCAGCTTTTCTCATGTTTGGGCACACAACCATGCAACATTTGACGCTAACCTAGGCAGAACCAGCCATAGTTCATCCCACAATGGATATTATTCAACGTCGATTCACCTCGGGTACTTCGCAGCCATACAGAAGTCAAGTTCCATTTTATTCCAAGTATAACAGATTTTCCTTCCAAACACTCTAATTCGATTCAAACACTCTAATTCGATTCAAACACTCTAATTCGATTCTCAGTCGCATACTCCCTACTTCATCCGCAATCCCCCAGATCTCGCATTGACAGTTGAATTGCTCAACTCTCTCTTCGCCATCTGCCCGTTAAACCCATGTTTCTCATAACAGGGACTCTGCCAGTTCTGTCAAACAGCCATTTCCCCATGACCTATGATTCTCCCACTAGGGACTTACCCAATTCTGTCACTCAGTCATCCCCTGACGTTAACCCTATTTATAGCATCATTATATTTTCTGTAAAGACAGAAAGGTATCAATAAACAAACAAATGGGCACCTATAGTCTAGTCGGTGTCCAGGTCTGTGTGAGTTGCCCAGCCCTCCGAGTTTCACATGTGGTTAGTTACGTGTAAATGTTCTGTGTTAAAAAGATAATTTTCGTGATCAGCTATAAAACTGGCTACGCTTTAAGAGGGGGAAAACTGAATGGCGGATCAAAGCTGAAGCAAATAGATGATACCCCATGTGTGTGGGGAAACTAACATGCAGAGTGGCAGGTTCTGCACCAAGTAGACATAAATTGATGCATCTAGGTAGATGTGACAACGGGAACAAGTAAACAAATTACATGGCCCGGAAAGAATGATGCAACTGTGAGAGACCTGAGGGTGTAGCTGCCATTCAATGCTCAGATAAAAGGCAAGACGGACATATAAATCGGCTACTCCTTGCACTGTCAGTATTACAATTCTGCGTTGGCTGCTAGAGCCTGACTGCTCACGGAAATCAGTTCAACCATCCAAATTTTCAAGCTATGATGTCAGTTTTTTCAAAAAGCAAAACTCGACGGTTTCTGTTTGTCAGTTTTTTCTTTTGTCTCTCTCTCTCTTCTGCCTTTCTATCCCCCAATGGAGCATAGGCCCTCAACCAACTCACGCCAAGTCGTTCTATCCTTCGCCATTGCATGGAGCTCTCCCCATGTCCTCCTCATCTTTCTAACTTCATTCTCCAGCTCTCTTCTCCATGTGTTTTTTGGCCTTCCCTGTAGGTTCCAATGCAAAGACATTCTAGTTATGCTGTTCTCCTGTTTTCTCAGTGTGTGCCTTTCCAAAGCCAGGGTCTTTTCCTCAGCTCTTGGTCCTCTGGAGCCTGTTTAGTTCTCTCCCAAAGCTCTACATTAAATTGACCTTAATAGAATAATAAGGGGAGGATGATGATGAGGAAGAGGCGAAGAAGAAGAAGAAGAAGAAGAAGAAGAAGAAAGAAGAAGAGAGAAGAAGAAGAAGAAGAAGAAGAAGAAGAAGAAAGAAGAAGAGAAGAAAAGAAGAAGAAGAAGAAGAAGAAGAATAAGAGGAAGAAGAAGAAGAAGAAAGAAGAAGAAGAAGAAGAAAGAAGAAGAAGAAGAAGAAGAAGAAGAAGAAGAAGAAGAAGAAGAAGAAGAAGAAGAAGAAGAAGAAGAAGAAGAAGAAGAAGAAGAAGAAGAAGAAGAAGAAGAAGAAGAAGAAGCATCTGTTAGCTTTCCCTCATGAAGAACTCCACATTTCATGTCTTTATATGTTGCCTTTACTAAGCTGATAATTTTCTGTGGGATTCCATAGTGCCCCATCAATTTCCAGAGAGATTCCCTATCTATGCTGTCAAATGCTTTTTCATAGTCTATAAATCCAATGTAAAGTGGTGAATTCAGTTCAATGCTTTGCTCTATTATAATACGTAATGTGGCTATCTGATCAGTACAAGATCTGTTTGACCGAAAACCTGCCTGCTCATCTCTTAGCATTTTATCAATAGCATCTTTTAATCTTTCCAAAATAATTCTACTTAATATTTTTCCAGGAACTGACAGCAACATAATTCCTCTATAGTTTTCACACTCCTGTAGATCACCTTTTTTTGGGCAGTTTCACAAGATATCCTTCTCTCCAGTCTACTGGTATTTCTTCGGTCTCCCAGACTTTACTGAATAATCTATGTAGCAATTCTGTTGATGTGTTTATGTTGGCCCTGATGGCTTCAGCTGGGATACCGTCTGGGCCTGTCGCCTTTCCTTCCTTGAGAAGATTTATAGCTATCCTAATTTCCTCTTTGGATGGTATCTCACAGTTGATATCCAGTTCCATTTCTAAAGGCTGGATATCTGGGGGAACCTCTGGGCCTGGTCTATTTAGAAGCATTTCAAAATATTCAACCCATCTGTCCATTTGATCTTTAGTGTTAGTAAGTACCTTTCCTTGACTATTTTTGATTGATCCAGTTGGCTGACTATATTTACCTACTAATTTTCTTGTGTTACTGTAAAGTTCTCTGAGGTTTCCTTTTGCTGCTGCTGTCTCTGTTTCTTGTGCTAAATCATTTAGATATTTCACTTTATCTGCCCGTATATGCCTCCCAACTTCCTTGTTGGCTTCTGTGTATTTCTCCTGAGCTCTAGCTTTAGCAGCTCTAAGTTTGCTTTTGTTTAATTCTGCCTTTTTACTTTTCCTATCTTCAATCAGTTTAATGGTTTCTGGTGTTATCCATGCTTTATGTTTCCTTTCTCTCTTGCCAAGAACTTCTACGCAAGATTCATTCCAGATTCCTTTGATCTGATCCCAGCAGACTTCTGTGTTGACATCTTCAGCTAACTGCTGCAACACCTGGTACTTATTAGAGACCGTAACTGAGAACTGTTCCTTAATTTCTTTATCTCTGAGAAAGCCTACATTATATTGGTTTCTAAGATTATAAGATGTTATATATCTTTTTAGTTTCAACTTGATTTTACTTACCACCAGGAAATGGTCAGTAAATATATCGGCACCTCTGAAAGCCCTAACATCGTAAAGGGATGATCCAAACTTTTTGTTAATACATGTGTGGTCAATTTGATTGGTTGTCTTATGGTCTGGTGATTCCCATGTTGCCTTGTGTATACTTTTATGGGACAAAATACTTCCACCAATAACATACTGGTTACCTGCACAAAAATTTGTGAACAATTCTCCATTTTCATTCATTACTCCTAGACCATGTCTCCCCATAATTTCTTCATAAACTGTGTTGTCTGATCCTATTGTTTCTTTTACTTTCTGATTATGTCACAAAATGTCGCAGGGAGAAGCTATTTGTAGCCTTCTGTCTTTTGGCTAGTTGATTTCGGTTTATAGCTCATGTAAATTAGGAATTAAATCGTTTTGGGGGGCTGAGTATAAGCAGACTGCGGTATCAAATAGTTTTTATTTTGAGTTGGCAGTTGATGATCCAGCCTCACCGTACACGGGTCTCTCCATAATGCTTCTGCTCATGTGCCAGTGGATATAACATAATATGCTTTTCGTTGTCGAATTTGCGAGCTAGAGGCAGATTGGTTCCATCAAAATCTTTTTTTTTTTTTTTAATATACTTGCAATTCTGTCACTGAAAGTTGGAAAAAAAATTCTTGCTTGCTATAAACATCCAGTTTTGACATATGCCTGTGACTCCTGGGCAATATGTAGGCAGGCCAAACAATATCTTGAGGCCTCGGTGATGTGGTTTTACAGAAAAATGCTTCAATACATTGGACCGCCAAAAAGAGCAACCAAGAGGTTTTGAAAGAGGTGGGAGCCCGAAGACAACTTATCACAGACATCAGAAAGAGTCAGTTATCATTTTTCGGCCATGTTATGAGAAGAGAGAAACTGGAACATGTTATGACCATTGGAAATATCTGTGGAAGGAGGTATAGAGGACGAAAACGAAAGAAGATTCTTGACAGTCTTGTTGCATGGCATGGAGGTGTGTCAGCACACGTACTGATACATACTGCAGGAGATCGCGGATTGTGGAAAGACATTTTCGCCCCCGCCAGTCCGCAAGGCACCTGATAATGATAGTCGCAAAGCAAATGCTTATGGCAGCCGTCAAATGTGCCAACACTATCAGCCGCCCCCCCCCCCCCCCCCCCCCCCGTTTCTCCTCCTTTCCACCAGAAAAGAAAAAGCCATATGAATTCCACAGCTCACAGTAAAGCACCGAACACTCCGCCCAGAAGATAGGCGACAAAAATAATAAATTTACAAAGCAATTATAATAGACACTACTAGTGAACCATACACAGTAGCTATGGATAATGGTCGTACATGCCCGCTGGCGGGACACTTAATGATAGTAATAATAATCGATCTTCTGTGACCCTACCTGGGATACCTGTGGCGTAGATGACATTCACTATCAGAACAAGAAAGACGATGTGCTGGAGGTCAAAACTGTCAATTTTGTAACGAGGCCCTGACCTCTTAAACAGACGATCAGTAGCAAGTGAAAATTCAGTCCTATTGTAAGTCCAAACCATTTTGGGAGATCCTGTAACACGGATTCCTGACTGTCTCTGTGCATGCCAGATATGTGATTCCTAGCAGCGGGTCCCAGTTTTCTCGTTTCATCAGAATTTGTTTTCATCAAGTACTGAATCAATAATTGGCTTCCTTGATCGTCATGGCTGCTTTTTGCGGTGCATAAGAGTGTGCACATGAAGAAATTCCCGGTGTTTTGGTGGTTGGTATTCCTTGTTTTCGATAGGTTCTAATGTTGTTGTTGTTTTATTCATCTTCCTCTACTCTTCGTTTCTGTTTTTGTCCTTCTCCTCTTCGCCCTCGTCCTTGTCCTCCTCCTTTCCCCTCCGTCTTCTTTTTCTTTTTCTTCTTCTTCTTCTTCTTCTTCTTCTTCTATTTCTTCTTCTTCTTCTTATTCTTCTTCTTCTTCTTCTTCTCCTTCTCCTTCTTCTTCTTCTTCTTCTTCTTCTTCTTCTTCTTCTTCTTCTTCTTCTTCTTCTTCTTCTTCTTCTTCTTCTTTTTCTTCTTCTTCTTCTTCCTCTTCTTCTTCTTCTTTCTTTTTCTTCTTCTTCTTCTTCTTCTTCTTCTTCTTCTTCTTCTTCTTCTTCTTCTTCTTCTTCTTCTTCTTCTTCTTCTTCTTCTTCTTCTTCTTCTTCTTCTTCTTCTTCTTTTTTTTCTTCTTCTTCTTTTTTTCTTTTTCTCCTTTTCTTCTTCTTTTTCTTCTTTTTCTTTTTCTTCTTCTTCTTCTTCTTCTTCCTCCTCCTCCTACTCCTCCTCCTCTTCTTGTTCTTCTTCTCTCTTAGCCTTGAAACAGTGGGTCGCACGCTCTGTTATAGTTTATAGCTATTTTGTGATACATGCACCTTTCAACCAAACACATTGTTAATTAGTCGCTTTTTACGACGCTTGTAAAAGGCCAACTACTAAGAAACAGTTTATGTGTTTTATATATTTCACAGCTTATAAAACATTTGGAGCCATATAATCACCAGAGGAAGAATTGCTCAGTATATTATAGAACTTTCAGTTTTGTTCTATATTGTCCCCCACAATTAACAACATTACGTGCCCTGTCCATAAGGCTAGGCGGCAATGGTTTGACTTCGCAAACTATCACCAGAATCAGGGATCAGGTCAGTACTTTAGTCCTGCCCTATCTTGACGGGCAAACCATCCACGTAGCTATCTCTTTGCGTCCCCCTTGCTCACTTTCCAGCTTCGTCTTATAACATGCATAATTGCCCGGCTCTCTAGCGAAGTTGGTTAAACCTGACTTTCACGGTGGCCGGGTGACGAACTCCTTGTGGTCCGGGTTCACTCCCGGGGGTAGGCAGAAAAGCCACAATTCTCCCAGATTAACGGTACCTATAATGGAATCAATGCCGAAGGGTTGCGATATCCATAGTACCGAGCCAAAGGGTTTAAAACTCATGGTTTCTGGATACGTTAAAAAAAAAAATAACATGCATAAACAATCTTCCCTGTCTGCGTCTACTGTATCAAATCACTTTAATTACAGTCGTTAGTCTCGAGGAGGAATGTCTCCTGATATGTCTGCTGCTCATCATCCTCACCAAGTGCCTTACAGAATGACATGGGCGAGCATGCCTCTCCACAATCTGCGATCGGCAACTGTATGTATCAGTCTGTGTGCTTGCAACAGTTCATTCCATGACAAAAGGTTCTCAAGAATCTGCTCTGACTGTCGTCTTCTGTCTCTCCTTGCGTAGATCTTTTCAGTGCTTACCACATGTTTCAGTTTCCCTCATCTCATAACATGACCCAAAAAAATGCTGACTGTCTCTATCTTGTGCTTGTGATAGGTTGTCTTCGAGTCTTGGCTTCTTTCAAAATGTTTGGAATTTTCTTTTTTTTTTTTTTTTTTTTTAGCTGTACATGAAGTTCTAGGGAAAATAGTCGTCCCTATGTAGGATGCAATTTTTCGTTATTTGAAGCCCCAACCTGGCTTTTGCCACGGACCCTGGATAAAGCCGGACCATAAATATAGCCTAACGGCTAAAAGGGGTTTTTGGGACATCTCCGCGGGTGATCCTCATCCGCATGCTGGCACTATGTGTCACTGAGTGTTTATCGCTTGTGTGATGTTCTGGTGGGGTACAACAAGAGAGAGAGAATTCTACTTTTCCTACTGCTGTAAAATTGCCCGACCCTCAGATACAATAACAAAAGGTAAAGATACTGAAGATGTCACAAAAAGTGAATACCTAGGCTTCATAATAAACAGCAATGCAGACTGCGCAAGTCAGAAAGAGGATGGCCATAGCAATGGATAGTTTTAAAAAGCATTAAAAGTCTATTCTTAAACACCAGCAATAAATTAGGGTCAACATTTTGAGAGCTGGAGCATATACGGATATCAGCCGTAAATTATCTCACAGTCATTAGTGATGGAAATAGGGACTTTTGAACTGAAAGATTCTTAGAATACCGTGGACAAGAAGAAGAGAAATACTCACATAATAAAATATCTGAATATTCAAGAACGATTGACTAGTAGCAAACAACATCTTGTCTCGCAACCTGAAATACTGAATGTAACAATGTCAAGTGTCAGGTAGAAAGAATCCTACTAGAAAGTGCGGTGCAAGGGAAAAAAAAAGGATTAACAGGTCATGCCGAAGATGGGCACAGTCTGTGAGTACACACTAGGTAAGAAACTGCACGAAGCGGGAGATCTGGCCAGAGGTTAGGTTTTTCACTAAGACATTCTCGTTTCCTAAAACAATCAATTTCCCATGTCAGTGTCTGTTTGGTAATTCTCTGTCCCCTTTTTCTCAAGAGGTAGGCGCAAGAGGGGCTTATCTCAACCTCCACGTACACTGTCGTCTTTAGTCTGGGTCTTTAGTGGAAAAGAACGTCTTGTCCCTGTCCGAGAACATCCGGTAAGGTGCAGCAGGAGAACATAAAGGCCTGAAAGTCATGACTCAGGTCGGCCCACCCTCTGAAGTTGTCTATCAGGTAATGGGCCGAAACAGTTGCTGATGATTGGTCACTCCTGCTGTACATGCTCCCCTATGGAGCTCTTCTTCTTATTATTGAAATGCCTTTCGACTGCGTCTTCTTTGGTTTGTGCTGTGAACTGCAGATTCAGAAAATGGTGAGTAGCATGTTGCCACAGAACACGCGGTGCCTTATAGAATAAAATACGTATGTAGACATTATTCTGTTGTAATTGATGCTTTCATTGACGATTTATTGCATTTCTAGTACCGGACAATTTGTGTTGGCACCTCTGGCAACCGCCTTGTGCATTTAATGCGCGTGTATGCTATTATGTTTTGCTGAGACTGCTGTTTGCATCCATTTTTCACAAGAGACAGCATGGAGATTCTGTGTGGGCTTCCTTAGCACAAGAACGGAGCAAATAATGGGTGACCCTCTTTTGATGAAACTGGGAGTGCGATTACCTGACTACCTGCTATGTTTCAACATCTCACACGAGCACCAGAACACCTGATCAGTTCGGTGTGCCTGTTTCGTCATCTCACACGTGCACTAGAATATGGGATCAGTTCGGTGCGCTTGTTTCTCCAATATCTGATCAGTTCCGGGCGCTTGTTTCGTCATCTCATGCGAACACCATAATACCTATCACTTCAGTGCACTTGTTTCGTCTCATAAATATGGCAAAAAATCCACGTCTCCATTGTTTGCCTATTCCTTGCACCGGTGCCTCCGTCATTTGGAGTTGACAGGTTCGAATCCTGGTATAGTAACTATAACAATTAATTTATATTTTGTCCAGTACATCTTATAGCGGGAAAAAGTCGTTCATAGTGTCTTAGTTTGAAAAACATTCTTAAGACGAATCTTTGGACACACCAGCGATGCAAACAATGAAAGGTGGAGAACGAGACGCAACTATAAAAGTAATCTGTCTAAAACACCATTTGTCACTGGCATCAATCTGCCTATTAGACTGAAATGGTTGGGACCATAGAAATAATGGCTAATGAAAGAAAGGCAAACACCGTGTATTTGGGAGTTAAAGGACCGTAGACCACACACTCTGTGTAGATATAATCTGCAAACAGACCTAAAACACTTGGAGTCAGCAACTGTAAAGAGGACGACCAATCACAGTAATGCCTGAGGAGGGGGATATCTGCCACAACTAAAATCAATTACTCGGAAGACTGAAGAAGAGGTATGCCGCCGTTTAATTCCCTCAATCCGCGAAAGAGGAGGATCCAATCTTTATATTTGTTACGGAATATGCAAGTGCTGGAGGCAACGAAAGTGGAGATTTTCTAAAAGAGACTATGGTTACTATGATTGATCCAGCATAGTTAAAGAGCGATTTGTCAGTGTCATTCGCAACGCACAAAGTGAATATGATTATGACACTAAATATACCCCAATATCTTTGTCCAAGGGATGCATCACGGAACTGCCAAACAGAATCGTTTCCTTAAGGGAACAAGACATATTAATCAACCCACTCCGAGATTATGGGACGCTACACACCGTGGAGCTACTGAGAAGGTGATCTTAGCAGCTATGGACCTGTCCGGAATGATATGATTGACGACAATTCTTCACGAACCTCTGTTCACACTAGTTAATACCCTTACCAGTTAACACATATCATATTGTTCATTAAACTGTTGTGGTGTTGTTGTTGTTTTTTTTTAACAATTCACTATCTATTTTTCGACCTGTGGTCCGCGGACACTGGCCGGTCCACCTAATTTTCCTGGGGGTCAGCCGACAATATCAAACCAATTATGCTTTGTATAAATAAAACTTGATAACAAAGACCAACCCACACTGGACTTTAAGTTACTTCGCAACCTTTTGACTTCGTTTGTGAAAGAAAAACAGTGTCACCTTCAACCCTGAAGTTGGGAGCTTGAGGTTATAATTGAGACTAGGTTATGTGAGCCATGTGAAATGGCTTAGCATTGCTCGCCAGGAAGTAGCCCTGAAAAGGACTCTGCAGTGTTGATGCGATCAATAGAGACAGACCCAGATACTGTCCCGACCGACGATGAAGCCGTCTACCGGCCAGCCAGTGAGCGACCTGGTTGCTGATATACTTTGTAACCGTTTTGTGGTGCTTCAATATAACTGTAGTATCACTCTACGGTTGAACCGCTTTCTGGTATTTGTAAATGTTGATTTATTGTGGTGTTAATCTTAAATATTGCTATCATGGAAAAGAGAAAAATAAAAAACAAATACATAAAGCATCTCTGCATTTTTTAAATATTTACCACCTGCCATGGTTAACAGTGAGAATAGTCATGATTCCCTCGATAACTTACCATCGAAACATATGAAAACCGTAAACAGAATGGGTGCTTTATTAATACCCTAACCCAAACAGGGGAAATCCACAGGTAAAGGGACAGTCTAATATTTCAGGGGGTAGTAGATGGGCATTCGTGAGATCTAGGATGCACGTAGGTGGGAGGGTGAGTTGGGTTAGGGCCAGTTCTATATTTTTTGGGGTCGTTAAAAGCATCAGAAAGCAGGGAAACCCAGTCTTACCACCCTCTAAAATGTTGGACTGTCCTGTGACACCATCTGGAATAAAATATTAATAAAGAATCACAGATTGGAGTAAGTGGACGTCAGTTTTTGAGGGTGGGTTGGAGAGGTGAGGGGCCATGTACTGAGAAGGAATAGGGTCAATGACGATTACAACTAGTGAGATTGACGGGGAATGAGCAAGGAAGAGGCAAACTGATAAATATCTTTATATCGCTGTCATATGAATGAGCTAGACAAGAGAGCTGAACTGATCTGTGATTCTGGTGATCATGTAAAATGACGAAACATGACGACATGCTCTTATAGGCAGGGCACATGATGCCGAGAATCAACCCATGCAGGAAATATTTCTACAATTGTTACAGATCGTTAAACAACATTGACCTACAAGACCAATTCTATCTAATTTGGCCAGTTTTTCTTTAGCTGTTTAGCCATTTAGCCAGTTCTCTAGCCTGGTAAAATGTCACATTCTCTGTTCACAAACGTAACGGAAATATTTATCGCAAATATTATCATTAAGAGTCAGGGAACCGATGAATATTTCCGTGCAGTCCTCAAATCCGCTGATATCATTAGGTTCGCCAGGTGAAAATATGTTGGAAATTAACTCAGGGTCCAGCTCTTGACCATCGTCCACCCATACCAGCTTCCCCTCAGTTTGAATATCATCCAAACCGACCCACAGCCAGTTGGTCACAAGGGTCTGCAACAGGTAGAATTTGTCCAAAGTTTTCGTGGTATACAGGTAGGAGTTGAAGGACCTGCAAGATGAGATAGCCTCGGCATAGGTGACTTCTGTGGAGAACTGGAGTATGCAAACAGGGGTATCGTTGTAGCTTCGGACTGTAAAACCAAGGTGTGTGTCGCATCGGTAGCCTAGATACAGGGCACCTTCTTCGGTATTCGGCGGCGCCTCTGTCTCATGCAGCCACTTTCCTGGTGTGCAAAGTTGAGTATTGTTGTTATACATCAGACTCCAGCATCCAGAGCGGTACCTGGAATAGCAGAAACAGACCAGAGCAAGTTATTATTCTACGCCTTAGAACAGGACACGATCGACTTCATAGCCACATGAACACACAATTTAGAATCGGTAAATCAGCAATGTGCACATGTGAATACACCTGAGACAACATATCATGTCCTCCAAGGTTAGTTGCGTATCCTTTACAGGACGTTGCAAAACCAACCCCAACAGCTCCTGGCTGTTGTGTGGTTTTTCTAGGCAACGTTACGTCTAGTAGTTTGCCATTGCTTTCTGGACGGTCGGCTTCCTTGATACCACTGTCGAAACCAACGCAAGGCTGTCCTCTAAGACTGTCCCAAATACAATATATCAAGGCAAAACTTTTGGCCAAGAGAAACATCAGTGCAAGTCAAACTTTACAGGTCGCTGAGTGAATTACAAAAGACAGTGAAGTTCATACTAGAGACAACATTGCAGTTATAGATAATTTATTTCAAGCGAACGAAAGAAGAAGAAGAAGAAGAAGAAGATTTGACTCTTCAAAATATGAGCTTTAAAATTTATTTTAAATCAAATGAAAGAAGGTGTCAAGATGATACTTTGTTTTTAAAGAGAGAACTATATAAAACATCATGAACAGATACAAGTCGCATTATTACAACTTCATTATTTTTAAATATTTATAACGGCCTAGAGAGAATTAGGCACCTGTGAGTAACTAGGGGATCTGGCCGGCTCACTACACTCAGAGGAAAGGCAAGAAGGACATATAACCAGATTGTGACGGGTACCATCAGTATAGAACTCTGCGCTGGCCGATGAAGATGAGGACGGAGGATGCATGGAAATGCCCCGAGTGCTGTGATGTCAATTCTTGACTCAAGTCAAGTCGTGATGAAGATATTTTGAAAGAAATTTATCCAAAAAAGATAAGGCGTCACCCGCGTTAGAAGGAGACACAAGTTCATGTTATTTGGATGCGTCTAAAGAAGAGAAAATATGGAGTTGTGACAACGGGAAAGTTTGGAGGCAACGAGAGTCCAAGATAGACCAAGAAAGTAGACACACAGTGGAATAGACAATGTTGAATTTAAAATCGACATCACTGCACTAGGGACACTCCCATAAGCGCTCCGTCCCCATCTTCAGCAGCAGGTGAAGAATTCCAATTCCGATAGCACCAGTAACTGACTGTATAGCCGTCTCGCCTTACCATACAAGTGTAGAGAATCGGCACAGAGAACCACCTGTAGAAAAAATGAATGGTAGCACATCATCAAGAATGCTGTGGACAAACACAACGCCGCACGCAAGACTGATCACATATGACAGATGATAGTGATGGTCAAACTTGATGACCGGCGCCACAGACAGTTTTAGAAATTGCGTATTCTCCTTCTTCTTCTTTCGTTGGCCTGAAATAAGTTGCCTATATCTGCAATTGTGTCTCTCGTATAAATTTCACTCCTTTTTTTTTTTTTTTTTAGTTAATTCAGTAATTGTAGAGTTTATTTTCCACTGTTGTTCTTTCTGGCTTAAAGTGTTGCCCTAATGTGTCATATTCGGTGCAATCTTGAAATGTGTATCCTGCTATTTGGGGCGACTTTCTACATGGCTGATAAATACTTTTCAGTCTGCATAAAATTTGATAGAGACTGCAGACAACGAGGCCTGTTGGTGGTTAAAACAGAAGATCAAGGCTCCATTCTTAAAAATTCTGCTGACAGAGGTGGGGTTTTCTACACTGACGGATCCATTGTCAACACTTACAAAGTTCATGGGCTTTCACTGTTCTGGTTCGAGGAAAAACTGTAAAAGAAGATAGGGGGTCATTCGCTCGACTATAAGTAGTCTGACTAGGGATTTGATGTCGATTAAAAAAAAAAGCAATAATGTGGCTAGGGACAGCAATTTTCCTATGCGTGCTTTCTAAGTGATTCCGTGAGCATATTGAAAAGATATGCACTCGGGACAATCTGTCGATTCTTTAACTAATTAGCTAACCAATCTTAAATTTCGTGTACATGTGGCTGCGTAATTCGATTGTGGCTTGTTCTGAGTAATTTTCCATTCTACCCCCCAAAAAAGCCAGTTGTCTTGCATAAATGGGGATGATAAGGTGGAAAGGGGGAGAGGATGTAACAAGCACGTACCGCGTCTGGCAAGCTACAACACAATGCAGGAGCGACTCCTCCTGCCAGCCCTGATCCACTCTCTGTGGTCCGGATTTAGGATTCGGCACCAGGTGAAACTTCCTGCTGGTAACCTCCGCCCTGGCAACAAACCAGGTGAGAACAGCTGCAACCAGAGGTTTGCCAGCAATCAATTAGTTTGGATAAGTAAGACACAAAGAACAGATTGCACAATGTATTGGTTGGCGTCGTTAGTTTTAACTCGCCGGGTGTATGCCACAGTAAAAGAATTAAATAAGTGATGTTTCCACCACCCACCCCCCTATGCCCCCTCCTCTTCATCCCATTTTTTCCTATACCATCATCATCATATCTTCTTTTTCTTCTTCTTTAGATATCTTTTTCATGGGAACCGGATCCTGGACGTTCAGCTCCTCCCCAGAACAACGCGGATGTGGAAAAAAAAAGGGGGGGGAGGGGTAATTTTAAGAGGCTGCCCCCCTTCCCCCTCAATAAGATTTGTAAAGGCTTCATCTTTTTATATTGAATTCGCATGACAGAATCCACACATCTGCCGCAGTAGGAAGGTCCACAGGCTGAACACCCCCAAACTCGTCATCATAACTATGAATTAGTATAGGCCAAGCATAGTTATATAGTTCGTTTGTTGTGGGGGAGTCCTGATAGGAAAAATCTCTATAAATCCCTATGATATTGACTCTTTTAGGCTTTTAGTGTCGAATTACACGTTAAGACACATTTTCTACGCCTATTCTAAATAAATTGTCTGACCACTGCACTGCATTAGTGAGCGGGATTCGTACGCTAACTGCTGTAGTTAGGGGACGTGTTTGTGTGCGTCACTTCTCTATGGTCCGGTCTGGGAGGCAGTCGCTTTCCTTGTGTCTCGCCAATTGACCGTTAAAAAGACAAGATTCTTTATTCTCTTTTCATTTATCATGGTTGAGTTTTCATAGAGGCTTTTATTTGAATATTTGTGCTCATAGTGTCTGTGTTGTAGGTAAGTAAGGTCAGCAGTTGTATAATGCGAATCTGTTTGCCTACGATTCTTGCTCTGGAAGACGGCGAAGGGAGCTCCGGATCGGAATGCACTTTCGGCTGACATTTCTCGCAGAATATTTCGAAATGGCCTTCTAAACCTCTTCGGATTAATCAATCCACATATCTAGAGTGGGTTTGTGGTATTGATAACTTTGTATTATTAGTTATTTGCTGTTATTCGGTATCAGAACTTGGTAAGTCGCTGAACCGTTGTGAATGACAAGAAGCTTCTGGGCAGGCATGACATCATATCCGCTGTTGCTAGGTGACTTCGTAACCACAACAAGCTTCGACTGTCGTATTGTTTTCAGAACATATTTCAGTCGGTCTTGGTTTTGACTTCATCGCCTATCCCTTATTTTCCCTATTAGTGGAAAGGGTATGTTAGAAGGGAGGGTATATAATGGAGATCTGTCTAACCTTCGCTACAGAACTGAATCCAGGAACTATTCGAGTTAATGATCTAGTGCTCACTCTAGGAAACTAAATGGATTCTAAGATAGAGGTAACCAACCTTCTTGGTTTGGAATAACCTCAAGTTTATCTGAGCATTGGGAGGAAGTAAGGACCTTGATTAAATGGGTGCGTTGGATACAGTTCGCTCATGGTTGTTGCTTTGCGTTTTTCAGGATTTCTGAAGATCCAACAAGTGTCCGTGTCTGGTAGTGTGGTTCCAACTGCCACCACCCAATAAGCAATTTACGTGTGGTGAATTGCTGTGCTGAATGTGTGGACGATACTTGAATCGACGTCTTTCGATATCGAGTTGATTGTCCTTGATCAACGCCAGAAGCTGATTCGTTCGTGTGAAGTCGTGTTGTGAAACACGGCAGTGTGAAACTCTATTTCGGCATCTTGAGAAGCTGCTTCATTCCTGTAAAGTCGTGCTGTGAAGTACAGCAGTGAGAAATTCCTTTCCGGCATCCTGAGAAGCTGCTTCGTTCCTGTGAAGTCGTGCAGTAAAGTACGGTGGTGTGTAACTCCATTCTGGCACCCTGAGGAGCTACGAGATCTAATCAGATAAGTTGAAGTGACTGACATAAGATGGCTCGACTCCAAATGGGCCTTCGTCATCAATTCTTCTCCTCCGCCATGATGATCCAGAAAGTCTATATGTCTAAGTAGAAAAACTCTTTCTCTTGTGTTAGATTTTCAAAGTTTTGATCGTTCCTTTTTAATTCTTCACGATGCTTTTCATCAACTTGGTTATAGTGAATTAATTACAACAGTATTATAGTTCATCAGTCTTCTGGTTAGTAGAAAAGTTTCGTTTTATTGAAATTCATTGTCTTATTCAGAGAGGCAGTGTTGTCTTGTCAAATTCGCTGTTGATTATTTGTTCGACTGGAATTACATTGTTCCAGTCTGGGGGCAAACAGTGGTGGGGACGTCTGGCCGAGAGGTACCCAAGTGTTCATAATAACCCTGTGGAGTCAGAGCTCGTGTCACCTCATCCCTGAGACAGGTTGAATGGAAAGTTTGAACCGAGGGTTAGGCCTCTAGACGAACGAGAGCCACCATTCAAAACACTCCTGTCTCAGAGCACCTGAGGGATTTGTGAAAATATTCCGTTAGTAAAGGTGCGCGACAAAACTGCCATACGACAGTCACTATCTTAAAATGGGGGCTCGTCCGGGATCATTGTTTATTGTAATTGTAATTTGTCAACAGTGGATTAGAGTGTTTAGTAGTTGTGCTGGACACTTGACCAGCAGGTTGTTATATTGATAAGCTGTCTGGTAGATTTGGTGACTACTTTGAATACGTTCCTTATACTCTTCCTAGGAAGAAATAAGAGGTAGCTTCAGTAGTCTTTGACAAGCGGTTCTTCCTGTTTTCACATTGTAGGATTTTATTGGTCCTAGTGATAGGAGGATTGTCTTTCTGACGTATTGACAATTGTTCTTCTGGTTTGTGTATGGTTGTTTTGGTTGCATCACCACTGGCGTTTTGTGTCTAACATTTACTATTGTCGTAAATTGTTGCATATTTGTTGGATCTTCTTTTAAGTATCTTTACAGCTCAATATGGCGCAGTCCAGAATTTCGATTCAAGAGCTGAAAGAAATGGCTGTCCAGATGGGACTGGAAGGAAAGGAGTTGACCGATTGGATTAAGACCACAGAAAGAGAAATGAGAATGGAGGCTCGTGAATCTGAACGGCTCAGAATTGAGTCTGAGAGACTCCAAGAGACCGAGAGGCTCAGGATCGAATCCGAGAGACTCCAGGAAACTGAGAGACTCAGGATTGAATCCGAGAGACTCATGGAATCCGAAAGACTCAGAATTCAGGCACAAAGAGATAGCCAGATTTCTAGATCTCAGTCTTCAGAAATGGAGACTGTGTCTACTCACTGCATCTCGACACCTGCCATGAATTTTCCTATGCCTGCCTTTGATGCGAAGTTGGAAACGATCGAACAGTATATAGATAAGTTTGTTAAACTTGCGACTATATATAATCTTGAGAAAGATAGGTATACTTTAAAACTGGCACAGGGATTGAGAGGAGAGGCATATGAAATTTTTCAGCGGATGCCCACTGGCTCCGATACTGACTTTGAAGCCCTGTGCCAGGCTTTATTGAAAAGGTTCGAGTTGAATGCTGCTAGTTATAGGCATAAGTTCAGGAATGAAAGGAAAATGATTGGGGAAACTTATCCGCAGTTTGCAGATAGATTAAAAAGTTATCTGGGTAAATGGCGTGAAATGGCTGGCTATGAAGCTTCCTTCGAAGATCTGCAAGAATTGTTCTTAACCGAACAATTAAAGGACACTCTACCGAAGTCAATGCAAACTTTTCTCACCGAGAACGGTGCAGAAAAATTGACTGACATTTTGGTTCATGCCGAACGGTACGAGTTAGCCCATAAGGATGATAGTTCTGGGAAAGCCAAGCCCCATAATAATCATAATAGGAATAGTCAGAACGGTCAGAAAACTCCAACTCCAGGTTCCCCCAAAAAGAGCCCATCCCAGGTAAAACACCAGTATCCTTCTAAATTTAGCAGTTCGCAACAGAAACAGTTGTACAATAGTTCTAGAAAACCCTACTGTAGGAATTGCAATAATAATTCCCACCACACTAATGATTGTAAGGTGAAGTCAGCAGGGGGGACTCAATTGTCAGCTATGTTGACGACTGTTGGTTCGTCTGCCGCAGAAAAATTATATAACCGTTCCAATAGGCCACCTGTGGTAGAGAAGGTCTGGGCTAATAAAAAGAGAATTTCTTGTCTATATGATTCAGGGTTGTCCTACTCCGCGGTCTGTTCCCCTGAAATCGTTAGAGCTGATCAGTATACAGGTGAATTTATAGAGCTCAGATGTGCAACTCTTGATGCTCGACCCATGAACTTGCCGGTAGCTAAGATTGAGGTCAAGTCTAGATACGTTACTGGGGTGATTGAGGCGGCCGTTTTGAAACGGAGTACGTTCCCTCTTATTCTAGGAGCTCGTTATGTCTATTTAGCGAATGTCCCTACACCTTCAGAACAGCTTGCGGCGATGACCACCCGTGCGCAACATAAAAATGCCACGGAAGATCAAAGTCACGTAAATCCCTTACCTGACGAGATCAAGGTAGCCCAAGAGACTGACCCTACCCTTAGAGCTTGTTTCAAAAAATTACCTGTCTGTCACACTCCGCCGAGAAGAAATGATTACTTTATGAAAGGTAAGTTGCTTTTCCGCGTTGGGGGTGACCAATATACTGAGCATAGTCAGCTGGTCGTGCCTCGACCATATCGGCAACAAATTCTCCAAATGGGTCACACGATCGCGTACAGTGCCCATATGGGAATAAATGCCACGACTCAACGTATTTCCTGTCATTACTTTTGGCCGGGTATGACAACGGACATAATACGTTTTGTCAAATCTTGTCCGGAGTGCCAAAGAGTCGCCCCGAAAGGCAAGATTGCACCAGTCAGACTGGGAGAAACTCCCATAATGTCCACTCCCTTTGAGAGAGTGGCTGTCGACTTGGTGGGACCCCTTCCCCTCACGAAAAAGAAGAATGCCTATATCTTGACCCTGGTAGATAGTTGCAGTGCCTGGGGTGAGGCTGTACCGCTTCGTAAGATAGATAGTCAGAGTGTGGCTGAAGCTCTGATGGGCATCTTCACTCGTGTAGGATTTCCCGAACAAATCTTGACTGACAACGGATCGCAGTTCAAGGGGAAATTGATGGAGGAGGTGTTTCAAATTCTTAAATCTCATCATATATGCACTAGTCCATATCGACCCCAAGCGAATGGCCAAAATGAGCGATTCAACGGGACGTTGATTTCACTGCTGAGGAGGTTATCCCAAGAGAAACCGGAGAAGTGGGACGAATACGTGGCTGCAGCACTATTCGCTTATCGCGAAGTCCCTAATGCTTCCACCGGCTTTCCGCCAGCAACGTTGGTTTTTGGGAGGCCCATATCGGGACCTTTGGCCATACTCAGAAAAACGTGGACGGACGAAAATGCAGATGAGACCTTGAGGACCACGTCACAGTACGTGCAAGAACTCAAGGAAAAACTGAAGCTAGGTTGGGACCTAGCTAATAAGAATTTGAATCGTGCTCGTCAACGTTACGCAGCACACTTCAACAAAAAGACCAAGGAACGTAGTCTTGATGTTGGAGATAAAGTTCTGTTACTTTTGCCAACGGGGAGATCCAAGATTGATTTAGCTTGGGCAGGCCCTTATTCCGTGTTGGAAAAAGTGTCCAGAATGCACTACAAGATAAGTGTGAAGGGTAAGTCGAAGGTTTACCATATTAATCTTCTCAGAAAGTATAATGAGAGAGAGGTAAATGGACCTGAGACTCTGTTGACACTGTCTGTAGCAATGGAGGTGGACGGAGGAGAAACCACTGCGGTAGAATATCCTCTCCATCCCGGGGAAACATACAAGGATGTAGAGATTAACCCTGCTCTCTCCTTGTCCCAAACTGAACGGCTCGCACGTCTCTTGTCAGAATGTTCGTCTGTTTTGGCAGAGAAGCATGGGCGTACTTCGTCGATCGAATGCGATATGAAGTTGGTGAATGACGAACCCATTCGCCAGCGCCCGCGTCAATCCCCCCCTTCTAAAGAAGAGTCTGTGAGAGGGGAGGTTGATGGCTTGTTGAAGGAAAGAGTGATTTCGTCCTCAGAATCCTCTTCCAGTGCGAACGTCGTTTCACTGAGGAAACGTTCGGGAGAACACCGTTAAATCTCCAGTTCATTCATTCAGCTAATCCGGTAACGAAGTTGGAGGCAATGTTATTGCGTGGAACAGATGATGTTATCTAGATGCCTACTTCATGTAAGTACGTCCATTGACGCATTGAAATATAGGAATTTTGTATATCTTATTCAGATCTCGAAAGAGTCAGGTTTCGTTCCTGGTGGGAGAGTCCGCATAGCGCAGCCAATCAATGTCTGCATTAAATATGCCTTCTATTATAAATGAAGGAATGTTGAGTCATGGGGTAACTTAAATATTATATTAGTTTACCGACTTCAACTTTCTGATATATAAAATAGTCTCGTATATTCGGATCTCACATTAGCAGAAGCAGGTACCTTGAGAGGAGGCTCTGCTAGCTATTCGGTAATCCTCCCTGACTGAATATATTTCGGTTCTCCAGCGAGCTTGGTCGCGTTTCTTGCTAGAGATTTGTCGATTGACTTAAAGTCTTCCTTAACCGAATGAGATGTTCTAGATGCATATATCGGTAACTGAATTCCCGCAATCTAATTGATGAAGTACATGTAAGTTCCTCCAAGTTGCCATTTTGGTTGAAGAATCTCTGTTTGCTGTGAAACATCACTGGGACTTGAAGTCCACAAAAACACATTTTTATACACAAACATTTTTATACGTGTATATTGTGAGTTTCACAGGGCAGACTAACCATCAACCTTTGGTGTTCCTGGCTTCATCTGCCCACCTGAACCCAAGGTTGATGAGATGGTTGTTGCTGCTGCAACCTTATTCTTTCACAGTGAAATATATTCCCGGTGGACAGAATGTGGGAGCAGACTTTTTGAGTCGCCACCCTTCGTCTGCTGACGTGCTGACTGAGGATGGGGACAATGTTGTGGAACCTGAACCTGGTGACGGTTAGATGTGTGATGCTGTCGTTCGATTCGCGTGACCGCTCATCTCCTTTGGGGGAGCTCTGTCGCATGACAGAATCCACACATCTGCCGCAGTAGGGAGGTCCACAAGCTGAACACCCCCAAAATCGTCATCGTAACTATGATTTAGTATGGGCCGACCATAGTTATATAGTTCGTTTGTTGTGGGGGAGTTCTGATAGTAAAGATTCCTATAAATCACTATGATATTGACTCTTTTAGGCTTTTAGTGTCAAATTACACGTTAGGACACATTTTCTACGCCTATTCGAAATAAATTGTCTGACCACTGCACTGCATTCGTGAGCGGGATTCGTACGCTAACTGCTGTAGTTGGGGAACGTGTTTTTGTGCGTCACTTCTCTATAGTCCGGTCTTGGAGGCAGTCGCTGTCATTGTGTGTCGCCAATTGACCGTTAAAAAGACAAGATTCTTCATTCTCTTTTCATTTATCATGGGTGAGTTTTCATAGGGACTTTTAATTGAATATTGGTGCTCAAAGTGTCTGTGAGGTTTTGACCCAGTGTGAAACTCCATTCCGGCATCCTGAGGAGCTTCAAGATCTAATCAGATAAGTCGAAGCAATAATTGTGAAATGGCTCGTCTCCAAATGGGCCTTAGTGATCAATTCTTCACCTCCGCCATGATGATCCAGGAATTTGAAGTGTCTACGTAGAAGAACTCTTTCTCTTGTGTTAGATTTTCAAGGATTTGAACATTCTTGTTGAATTCTTCTCGCTACTTTTTGGCAACTTTGTTATGGTGAATTAATTACATTTAAGTTATAGTTCATCAGTCTTCTAGTCAGTAGAATAGTTTCATTTTATTGGAATTCAGTATCGTATTCAGAAAGGTGGTCTTGTCTTGTCAAATTCACTGTTGATTACTTGTTCGACTGGGTTTCCGTTGATTCCCAGTCTGGGGGCATATAAGTGGTGGGGACGTCTGGCCGAGAGGTACCCAAGTGTTCATAATAACCCTGTGGAGTCAGAGCTCGTGTCACCTCATCCCTGAGACAGGTTGAATGGAAAGTTTGAACCGAGGGTTAGGCCTCTAGACGAAAGAGAGCCACCATTCAAAACACTTTTGTCTCAGAGCACCTGAGGGATTTGTGAAAATATTCCGTTAGTAAAGGTGCGCGACAAAACTGCCATACGACAGTCACTTTGATGATGATGATGATGATGATGATGATGATGACTATGAGGACGATGACGTCAAAAATACCGATCCCAACAAATTCACGGTGTGTGATCTGAACCACCCAAAAGAACAAAACAGTTCGTCGCTGATCCCACTGTGAATACGCCCCGCTGACTTAAGATCAGTTCTGCTCAACAATAAGTTTTTCGATTGTAAGAGCGATGGAACCTGGAGGCTTAGGATCCCTCTCCCCACCCCCCCCCCCCCTTCCAACCTACACTGCTTCCCCAAGACGGTATTACATTCTCCTTTTAATTATTGTTTGTGCATTTAATATTGTTTCAAATATGTTATTGTACTTTTTTGCCACTCAGCAAATTATTATTATTATTTATAGTTGTTATTATTTAGCACTTAAATAAAGCTTAGGCACCTTGATCTCTCTGAAATGGAAAATATGTAAGAAGCTCAGGCATACCTCTTTATAGTACCACGAGGAAATACCAGGTCACAAGGTCTACTTCTTCTTCTTCTTCTTCTTCTTCTTCTTCTTTTTCTTCTTCTTCATCTTCTTCTTCTTCTTCTTCATCTTCTTCTTCTTTTTCTTCTTCTTCTTCTTCTTCTTTTTCTTTTTCTTCTTCTTCTTCTTCTTCTTCTTCTTCTTCTTCTTCTTCTTCTTCTTCTTCTTCTTCTTCTTCTTCTTCTTCTTCTTCTTCTTCTTCTTCTTCTTCTTCTTCTTCTTCTTCTTCTTTCTTCTTCTTCTTCTTCTTCTTCTTCTTCTCTTCTTCTTCTTCTTCTTCTTCTTCTTCTTCTTCTTCTTCTTCTTCTTCTTCTTCTTCTTCTTCTTCTTCTTCTTCTTCTTTCTTCTTCTTCTTCACCAGCATTCCGAATCTGTAATGTGCATTGTTGCAGATATCACTTGACTTCCTTTATCTCTGTGAATAACCTTTTCTTTCCCGTTGGTGACTTTCAGTGTATATTATCTCTCTGGCGTCTGCATGATTTCTCTCTCTCTCTCTCTCTCTCTCTCTCTCTCTCTCTCTCTCTCTCTCTCTCTCTCTCTCTCTTGTTATACCCCACCAGGACATCAAACAAGTGATAAACACCCGATGACACAAAATGCCACCATTCGGATGAGCACCAACCATGGAGAGGTCCTGGAAACCCCGTTTAGCCGTTAGGGCATATTTATGGCCCAGCTATAGTCAGAGCTTTCCGGCAAAAGCCATGGTGGGGCTTCAAATAACGAACAATTGCATCCCATATGGGGACGACAAGCTCTGCATAGTTTTCCTCGTAGTATGCTCCTATTTAACTCTCCTGTTTACACAGTGTTGTCTCTCTGTTGTCTGACATTCCCTCTAAAAGCCCCAACCTTTGCAGTCTTAAAGCCGTAATGATGCCAATAATTGTTGATTGTGGGGGGGGGGGGCTGCCTGGTCTCGAGGCATGGTGTCCACATCGAGTGCTAGAGGGTGCGGGTTCAATACCCTGTAAGAGATTGGATTTTTTTTTTTCACGTGGACTTGGACTTCTAGTAATTCCCCCTGGTAGTGAGATCGGACGCCCATGTGTATTGTTGCGCACGTAAAAAAATCCCTTGGCAAATAGAAATCGTAAAGAGTAGCCTAACGTCGCTGCCCGGGCAAAATTTGGAGTTAAAATCTACCCAAAGTATTTCAGGATTCCCGCCGGTAAACAGAGCCTGTCCACTGTGCTGAGCGTCTTCGGACTCAAGACTTAAGTCCAAAGAAGAACGGAAGCACTTATGGGTTACCACCCATGATGTTGATCCGTTGTTCAAAACCTCAAATTAATTATTGATTTAAACTGACAACTTATTTTTTCTTTCGCTCTGTTTTCCACTGCTTGCATCTTTGATGAATTCAAAGATTTTTTTTACCCAACGAAGGGTCTGCATTAAGGCCTAGTCTCTTTCAGTTGTACTACAGGTTTCGCAGCCATTCAGGACAACTGGTCTCAGTAATGTGAAATAAACTGAGATCTTACTACTACAAGACAGGGCACTTGCTTTCAACAAATTTTAGAGGGTATAGTATACTAAATTCCGATTCATATAATAATCAAATAATGATGATTTGAATAGAATAAAATTAAATCTTACCAGCTATAGCAATACAGGCATGAAGATTCCAAGTACCATTTAAAGCGTCCTTCAACATTCTAAAGCCAAAGTTTTGAAGTTTTCACAAAGTCCAGAGATCATCTAAAAATACAAAGGATTAAAAAATTAGGTCTCCGCTTGTGGCTAGGAGACAACAGTCTTAACAATCTGTAATATAAATGTTGTCTGTCTGTCTGTCTGTCTGTCTGTCTGTCTGTCTGTCTGTCTGTCTGTCTGTCTGTCTGTATGTCTGTCTGTCTGTGTGTGTGTGCGTGCGTGCGTGCGTGTGTGTGTGTGGGGGGTGGGGGGTGGGGGTGGGTGTGTGTGTGTGTGTATGAGTGAGTGAGTGAGTGAGTGTATGAGTGAGTGAGTGTATGAGTGAGTGAGTGTATGAGTGAGTGAGTGAGTGAGTGAGTGAGTGAGTGAGTGAGTGAGTGAGTGAGTGAGTGAGTGAGTGAGTGAGTGAGTGAGAGAGTGAGTGAGTGAGTGAGTGAGTGAGTGAGTGAGTGAGTGAGTGAGTGAGTGTGTGTGAGTGTGTGTGTGTGTGTGTATGTATGCTTGATGATAATGATGATGAAGATAATGATGATGATGATGACGACTGTAAAGTGAATAATTACAAACTTTCTCTAATACAGTAATAAGATATATACACCCAGTTATTCTATGCAATATCAGCATCATCATCATCAACATTAAGTGTCTTGCCGGCTAGCATTGACACCATGCCTCTCCCCAACAGCATACATTAGTCCGTTTGACGACACCGCTCCATGCCATGACAAAACGCTGTCAAGAATTCTCTCGCGTTGCCTTCCTTTATCTCTTTTCCCACTGATTTTTTTCCAATGGTCACAACATGATTATAATTCCCTCTTCTCACAGCACGAAAAAACAAATTATGACTGTCTCTTTCCGATGTTTGTGAACAGTTGTCTTCGGCCACTAAATTTTTTTCCCCCTTTTTTTCAAAGAATTTTAAGTATTCTTCTAAAAACGGACATCTGTGTGATACCTCTTCCATCTGACATTATTCAGACCCAACTGATATTCGGCAGATGATGTGGTTAACCTCCGCCTTGAATTTCTATGATATTACTTGGTATACAATGGTTAGTTGCGTATCCTTTACATGACGTTGCAGAACCAACCCCAACAGCCCCTGGCTGTTGTGTGGTTTTTTTCTAGGCAAATTTACGTCCAGTAGTTTGCCATTGGTTTCTGGACTGTCTGCTTTCTTGATACCACTGTCAAAACCATCGCAAGGCCTATGGCCCGCAGCTGGGATCGAAGCCGGCATCCCGACATTACGAAGCGTTACGGTATCCAATGACGCTGAGTCAATACTGGAGGTCACCTGTTTAAAAATCTGACTTATTTACGGATTCGAACTCAAGACCCTAAGCCCAATATGCAAGTTGGTAAAACTGTACTTACGAAAATACATCATGAAATGTTTGTATATTTAACTCTTGCTGCACGTTCAGAATCAAATCCATGTTAAACCCACATACACGCCTAACAGATGTATGAAATCTATAGATTAACACATCACAGCCATTTTGTTGTCACGTGACTTACATCAAATACCGGTTCGGGGTGTTCTAGTGTTTTTATTTGTAACTACTCAAATTACAATCGATTTTACTGTCCTAAATAATCACTTTAGATCCATTGATAGACAGGTTTTCACGTCACTCATAAAAGTACACAACTTTACGGCCGTTAATATTTGTTTAATTACTGTGTGGACTTTATTTTGACGTCATTGTGCAATTGCCTGTGTGTTTTCAAAGAGCCCCTAAGGGAAGAGAGGAATAGTAACACTGTACCTACTTGTTACGTGCATGTTCTGGTCCTTGTCCTCAAGGACTACAAGTTACACCATGCTGAGGTGACAGGTTCAGGTACCACAATTATACATTCTTTGGAGGTTGAACTGGGTATCTGCAGTCTTTAGTCAGAACACACATTGACGAAAACACAGATGAAGGTGATGCTATAGTTAAGAAAGATGGGTCAGTGATAAGGGGCAGGCGAAGTAAATGGGCCTTCACAGTAAGCTCCATGGGGAAAACCATTACGCAGATGAATGGCGCCTTTACTGTTACAACTAGTAGCCTTACAATGGAAACTGTGGCTGTAACAAGGGTTTTAGCATGGCTTGGTACTCAAAAGTTCACACACGTATGCTTTCTTAGTGACTCGATGAATATGCTTAACAAATCCAAGCTGGATTTATCAGGCTAGAATGGATTGCAACACTAAGCACTTCACCAATATCTGAGCTAAAATTTATCTTTGTGCCAGGTCATGCGGGTTCTCATGGGAACGAGCGTGCAGACTATCTTTCTGACACTGCAGTTGCTATAGCTGGCCCAGTACTGGACAGTAGTATGTTATCAATGCCATGCGCTACACTTACCGTACCGAGGAGCACGCCAAAGGACATGACTCCATATTCCTGTCTAGACTGATGGACATGGGGATGCTGCCTGGAGCTGCAAGAAATAATATTTCACTAAGGGGACAAGACGTTTACTTAACCAACACAGAACAGGCGTCATCAATCGTTTTACACCTGTGGAGCTTTTGAAGAGGAGATCGGAGCACCCATGCATCTGTCCGGAGGGCTGTGATGATAACCTTTTATAATCACTAATCACTAAACTCTAGCGGACAGTTCTGACTGTTCGTCTGCCTCCGACATTTATCCAGATCCTGAGCTTTGCATGTACATCCGTTTCACAGATCTGGCTTATTTGTATGCAGATTCTTGGTTCCTTGCCTTTCAGGCACATGTACCCTGACTTCGTAGAATGCCCCCAATTAGTCGACTCTTACGACATGCTTGTTGTGAGAGGCAGTGGGTCTATTCTTGTGTCCCCACAATGGGCTTGGGTTATATTGTATTTAACTGACAAAGGATTCACGTATCTGCTTCATTTATGTAATCGTTACTGTAGTATACACCTGACGAGATACAGCGAAAAATGCCAGGCAAAAAGTTGGTCAATCTATTGTTTGTCTTTTTTTTTTAAGTATGATCTCGTTCAAAGTGTTTTTTGTTGTTCAGATTTAAATTTTTTATGCTGCAATATATATAGACCGGAACGCCGTAAATTGCCTAATATGTATACCCAAACAAAGGATAGAAGTCACAAGATGAGGTTGCAGTGTTAGCGACTTCAATAGGACATTCTGCGCACAACTCTGAATTGACAGAGCCGTTAATGGTATCACAGTTATCTAAGATTAACTTCATTAAGGTTTAAACACGACAGTTTGGGTTCTCTGTGGCAGAGTGGTCAAATCGTTTGCCTCGCGCTCTGAAGGTCGTGGGTTTGTTCCACGGCTGCGCCCTTCAGTTCACGAGTGCAGTTTTTACGGAGATCCCTGGGGATCGTCGCAAGAGTTACAGAGTTCGAACTCTGTGCGGCTACCTCCGCAGGCGGCTATAAGGGATAACCCGGTGATAAGTCGATCCTCTCGACTTTAACCTTTAACTTTTTTCTGTAACGACAACAAAGACTTTCTGTCCAGATAGAGCAACTGTTCTCAACCTGCCGGTCGCGACCCTTTTTTTGGTCAAACAACCCTTTCACAAGACCATTAGAAAACACATATTCATTAAAATTCTGAAGAAAAATAATTGTTTGGGCATCGCCACACTTGATCAAAGGGTCTCGGGATTAGAAAGGTTAGAAGCCACTGAGATAAAGATTTTGTAATTGCTACTTGGTGAAATTTTCAGTTAGCTGTCCTGATGAAAAAACAACTAAAAGATGGAAACGAAAAAAAATTCAAGTATAAGAGAGCGCCCAAAAACATAAAAAACTGAAACGCCTATGCCAGTTAGTTTGAAAGCAAACCCAGCAACTGACCTAATCTCATTTTTATTTCAGTTAGGTTATTTGGCCCTAATTCTCTCTTCCCCCCCCCCCCCACCCCCTTTCCCGGCTACCCAAATAAACATGGCGTCTATTATTCAACATTCGCCTGTTTCCAATGTCATTAACTGGTGGCAACAATAAACAGTGGCCGAGGGATGGCCATGCGGGTGCCACATGAGTACAACAAACAGACAGCGTGTTTGAACTGGAACTATGACCAATTAACCGAAAACATTGAGTGGAGAAACGTCAGTGGACCCAATGTGATAACAGACTGTCCAGTTCCATTTACTTGGGTACGTGCCACTAAAGAATGTCTTCTCCTCCTTCTTCCCCCATACTTCTTCTGCTTTCCTTTTTCTTCTTCTTCTTCTTCTTCTTTTTCTTTCTTCTTCTTCTTCTTCTTCTTCTTCTTCTTCTTTTTTTTCTTCTTCTTCTTCTTCTTTTTCTTCTTCTTTCTTCTTCTTCTTCTTCTTCTTCTTCTTCTTCTTCTTCTTCTTCTTCTTCTTCTTCTTCTTCTTCTTCTTCTTTCTTCTTAATGCACTTCAACAACTGCTACTACTTCTACTACTACTCCTGCTGCTACTCCTCCTCCCACTACTACTACTAGTACCACTACTTATGCTGCTACTACTACTGATGCTACTAATTGTCGCGCGCCCACGTGGGTAAATACACTGATATAGTGAGGGTGTGGGTTTGAACCTTAACAATGCCCACCCACGTGAGAAACTGGACTAATATCTAAGCTATGTTGATCTTAGACAGTCCTGGATAGCCAAGAAAACAGCGAGTGGCTCGTTCCATGAAATGAAAGTTGCTGTACTTGTATCCACAGGAGTAGGAGAAGGGATAGATAGAGATCAAGATGAACCCACTGAGATAATATCAAGATACTCAGTTAACCCCTCCGACTGCTCTCCTCTCCTGGCATTACTTAAAAGCCCCCATCAAGTGATTTAAATATTTGTTAGCTGAAGTAAACTAATATGCCACAAGACACTTGAACCTAAGTACACAATTTACTCAACTATTTTGTAACAACATAAACATGATTAATTTAATAAATCTAACCGAAATAAAATGAACTTGTTTAGGCTAGTAGAGTTGAAATGATGTGAATGATGAAATCATAAAGGTATTGGAAAGTAACAACCTTTGGACAGTTCTCGGCTTGAGACCCTGCCTATCTTTTCCAGTTTGTCGTCCTCACTGCTTTCATGCAGGTCGTTACACTCAGACGGTCGGCAAATAATGGATGCCTACTAGTCCCTGCCCAATGTGGGAACTGGAAAATGAAGAAACAAGCGCATATTTATAGTATCTGCTCTAGATGTACACTAAGCATGTATATTATAATAACATCAAGCATGTTTATTTAAAAAAAACATTTAATCTCTCCCTCATGTTCACATTCACTCCTGTCCAATTTGGAAGGGCTTATGTCTCACATTCCAACTGTTACATCTTCTGCCTTCCTCTACACGTCCTGTAATGATAGTCAAGTCTTCTACGTCAGGTGCCATCTCTCGTACAGACTCAAATGACAATCAGTCAGGCAGAACTAGTTCTGACATCAAGGCTTGCAACAATGGACGCGCCCAGAATGCTAACAATATTTCTGGGGCTATTCAAATAAGAAATCTCATGGATTTACTCTCCGGGATCAATCTCCGCATTAGCCTCCCGAGAGTTAAACACATTTCAGTGTGTTAGCTGTATGTAATACAGATTTGCGACATTAACCACACGTGAAAAGATTGCCAAAGTTATCTTCACGCTTGTGATTTCAAAAACATGATAGTTCATTAAATTTCAATAGTAACATAAACATTTAGGTTTTACAACGTTGCAACACATTGTGGCGGGTAACTTCGCTTTACACTAGCGAATGCACTATGTGCACTTTACAGAGGGAATTACAAACAGTGAGTCATCATAAA
>CAJHNH020002108.1:0-25000 GCA_905116865.2 Candidula unifasciata
AAAAAACCCCACCCCAAAACCCTACCCAACACCCCCACAAACCCCCCTACCCAACAAACACACTAACCACAACAAAACTACCACAAATCACCCCACAACAAACTACCCCACAACAAAACCACCACAAAAAACACTCCCAACAAAACTCTACCACAACAAACACACCACAATTAAACCACCACAACAAACACACCCAAAAAAATAAACACCACAAAAACACACCACAACAACAACACCAAAAAAACAAACAACACCAAAAAAACAACACCACAACAACACACAACCAAAAATACAACACCACAACAAATACTACCAAAAAACAAACACTCCCAAAAAAAAAAAAAAAAAAAAAAAAAAAAAAAAAAAACACAACTAACACTCCCACAACTAATTCAAACAAACAAAACTACCACAACCATAAAAACCCACCATTTCCCTCTTATACTGTACTAAAACCCCTTACTGTAACTTCTACTAGTGCTTCCTATAAAAACCCCCTGCGAAGAGAATATAAAATCAATCAGAAAACCACCGAAACCGTCTCATGCCGATTACCTTATTATGGACACACCAGAGCAAGACATTATTTCACGCCTTAGAACAGGACACAATCGACTTCGCAGCCACATGTACACACAATTTAACATTGACGATTTAGCCATGTGCACATGTGGATTGGCACCTAAAACAACAGATCATGTCCTGCGAGTTTGTTCCAAATACAACAAATCACTTTTGACCAAGAGAAATGCCAGTGGAAGTGAAACTTTACAGGTCGTTGAGTGAATTAAAAACAACGACAAGTTTTTACTAAACACAGCACAGCAAATATAGATAATCTATATCACGCGAACGGAAGAAAAAGAAGAGGAGGAAGAACAAGAAGAACAAAAAGAAGATGAAGAAAAAGAAGAAGAAGATGAAGGATACGTCTGTTGCATCCGATGAAATGGGAAAGCACTGTTATGCTGTTGAAAACAATCATTTTTGCATTGTGGATTGTAACACTCATTCAGCCTGCTTTGTCATTATTTTGTTTTTTTTTTTTCGTTCTGTTTTCATGTCATTCGCTTTTCGTCCGATTGTGTTTTATGTCAAGTTTTTGTCTCGTTTTCTTTTTCCCTTAATTCTGTTTCAAATTATTATGCTTTCGCTTCATTATGTTTTAATTTACTTCCGCTTTGGTTGCATTGCTTTCATTTGATTTTTTCCTTAGCCTCGTCTTTTCCTAATCATTTTGTTTTGCTCTCCATTTTCTGGTTCTGTTTTCGTGTCATATTGTTTAAGTCTTATATGTGAATTAATTCTACTTTTTTTTTTTTAAAAAAAAAAAAAAATTTCGCTCGGTTTATTTGTTTGTTTGTTTGAAACCAGTTTTTTTTTTTTGAAAATCGCTCTGTATTCACTTTGTTCTATTTTAATTAATTTTAACTCATTGTATTCAGTTTTCGCATTATTATATGTTATTTTTACTCAATCTTTGTTTCGTTTACACTAGAGTTATGTACTGAAACTTATTGTGTGTAAAACGACTATTTGTTCACGCCCCTTTATAGTTTTAGACAAATCAGCTCTCGGTGGATAATGCGGTCATCATGACGCCGGCCACTTTTACTTCTCATCACTTGACCTGTTAATTTTTACAGCGGCTAAGTATATGTTTTGAACAAAAAAGCCATCCTACGTCTTGCATGTATACACACACAAACACACACACACACACACACCACACACACACATACACACACACACCACACACACACAACCCACACACACAGAGGAGCCGCTGTGGTGCAGCGGCCGAAAGCTAGCCTGTAAATCCTTGGTCGATCCAGCCTTGAGTGTGTACCAGGGAAGTAAATGTGGCCGCCGTGATGTTCATCACATCACTCACGGAGTGTCGATTGGTCTATTAAATATAGGTCTAGCCCTATATGCCTAATATGCTTGAAGGCGTAGAAAGAGGCTCCTCTACTTTGCGTATGTATATAAATATATAGAGTCACGCTCGCTAGCAAACCCTTCTAGAAAGTCGTAATTTTCAAGAATTGTCGTTATTTTAAGGCCCCGCCTCGACTGTAGTCAGGGGTCCTAATATAACCTTACACTAGAACGGGCCGCCTGATACCAGTTTAAGGCTGGGTCGCCCTGGAAACGAAGGTCAGTTTTAAGTAAGGCCCGGCTCCTTCAGTACTTGAACCCACGACCTTCGGATCTGCAGGCGTATAGCATCTACACCAGGAAGGGTCCCCAGTAAAACAGTACCCCCACCTCTTCCCCCTTCCAAATATCACCCCCCCCCCCCCCCCCCCACCAAGGAGAGTAAAAAGGGACTTGATTCAAAATGTGGCAAAATGAACTGGATTTAAATACGAAAATAATAATTTACATTTACATTTAATCACAACAACAATAACAACAATAGTAATAACAATTATTATTATAATAATCTGACCAACAGAATATGTCAACAGTAACTTGTGACCGACATACACACGGTATTAAGGACACTCTAGATAGATGGAAAACCGAGTACAAACTCAAATAACTGTATTTTAAACAGTTATTTTAGGTGTATAATATATATATAAAACCATGATGTGCTTCGTATAACATAGTGCCAAACTGCTGCTTGCCGAGTTCCAGAAAATCGTTATTCTTTCTTTACTATCTTCTGTTTATAATCGCTGTAATTAAATTGATATTTCAGGACTGAAATAGGTGTGCTGTTATCTCCAATGTGAGTAATTTTGTAGTTTGATCCTTAACCCCTTTCAGCTTTTTCAGCCCTAGGCATGAAAGAATAAAAACCTGTGATAATGGGCTCGAATTTGCTCTTGACCCCTTTTCAGCTTTGTATCTGAGAGCATAAAAACCTGTGGTCTTGGGAACTCTGTTGTTGTTGTTTTTTTTTATTCGAGAAGTGGGATAGTTACTGTCATATTGTTATATGGTCTTAATTAATATTATTTAATCCCATCATCTCAGTAGGAGGGGGTTTAGCATCACAGGCCCAAGGGGTAGTCATGAGAGACGTAAAATCGGCGCATCTTGCGTTCATTGGGCTTGTAGGTAGGAATCTATGAACCTATGATGCGTTCCTTGGGACTAAAAGAGTTAAACTGGTATCAGGCGGCCCGTTCTAGTGTAAGGTTCTAGTGTAGGGCCCCTGACTACGGTCGGTGTGGGGCCTTAAAATAACGTGGTCTAGTTGGTAGACGCGCGCCTGCTCATCGGAAGGTCGTGGGTTCGGTTCCTGACGAGGGCTGAATTTTTTTTTTTCAAAAACGACGTGGCTTTCAGGTCGATCAAGCCTTGAGTGGGTATCAAGTACAGTCCTGGGAAGCAGAGGCAACCGGCGTGATGCTGACCGCATCACACACCAAGTGCCGTTAACTCTATAAAATATAGGTCTAGCCCTATATACCCAATACTCCTGAAAGGCGTGGAAATGGGTCCTTTACTTTACTTTTTACTTTTACATAAAATCAGTATCTCGCTTTATAGTTACCCGGGGCAAAACAATACTGTAGCCTGTGAAGGCCGCATAAAGCAAAAATATTCCACAAATTGTTCGTTACGGAAAACTAGTTCATCTGAAAAATATGGTAAAAGGAAATTGAAAAGCGAAACAGCTGTTACGGAAGTTGCAATATCATTTCCACTTGTCGATAAACGTAACTTATACATTGAAAAACCCCCCACTGTAACCTAATAAATGTTGATATGCTTCAGCCAGTTTCAACCAAAGAAATTGAAGTGGTTTCTCTCTCCAGCTGATTTGAAACTTGCTGGTTTTTTATTCTTAAATATATGCCATTTTGTTGAATAAACTTCTCACAATCCTTCCATTTTCCCAACCCCTTTCAGTTGTCATATATATATATATATATATATGTACATGTGTATATATATATATATATATATATATATACACATATATATTTGTGTATGTGTTTGTGAGTGTATATTCCATTTTCACTTCAAACTGGACATTTTTCAAACAACTAGAACGTTTTTTAAACCAAACTTGACATGTTCCAAACCACATAGGACGTTTTTCAAACCAAACTGGAAATTTTTCAAACTATCTAGGACGTTTTTAAAATGCAACTGGGCGATTTTCAAAGCACCTAGGACGTTTTTCAGATCAAAACATAAATTTTTCAAATCAAATTGGACACACTTAAAGAACAAAAAAAAAAAAAAAAAAAAAAAAGGGTCAGCGTACATTCGCGAATATTCTTAAAGTTTCGAGAAGATTTGGAAGAAATAATTCATAATTATTTCTATAAAATTCTTTAAAGAAAGATATTAAAGCGAATGCGCTTTAATCCCTTTACTGGATGGATCTGTTAACTTCGTGAAATAACCCAACATGAGCAACAAACCTTAGAAGGATGCGGCCCCGATGCAACGGCGTACAAGCGAACTTCCTTGGACGCATAAAAAGATCCTTAAGCTTGTGTTCGTAGATGGAAAAAATCACCCAGGAGGCTGCTTAAGTCGCTGGTGTCAACTAGAGCACATGAAAAAACATTGTCAATGCCTACAAACGAGAAGGTGTCATGCCTCAGCGAAAATGAGGGGGAAACAACAGAGAGAAGCTGATTCCCAAAGTCCTGCAACGCAGTGAAAACATTGTTCAACAACATCCAGACGATACTCTGGTGCAGATACAGCAGCGGTTGAAGAAAATGGAACTGGCCTGGCTGTTTTTACAGTTTTCAATGCCCAAAGAAAGTTAGAGATCACCCTAAAGAAGTGTCAATAGGAGCTTGATCGCGTCAACAGTACCACAACGATTGTAAGCCGGCAAACGTATGCTCTCGACTTCTTAGCACAGGCCCGCAAAAAGAGAAATACAGCTTCATTGATGAAAGTGGACTCAACCTTCGTCTGCGACAGACGCAGGCTTGCCTAAGAAGAAGAACAGGATCAAACATAGTCCTACCAACTGTGAGAGACTTAGAGGTTACACTAACTAGGGCTATGAATAACCAAGGGATAGTTCACTCAAAGATCATCAGTGATGGCACCTGCACGGACGAACGGATCCGCACATTCGTTGAGGAGCTTATGGTGCGTACAGGTAACAAGGAGGAGCCGAACTGTGCATGGCTGATAATGGAAAATGCCAGAATCCATAAGCCAAATGATCTACTGAGAATCCTGGGCTTTACTTATCATCTAACGTTCATGTCACCTTACTCTCCTATTTGCTGGTAGGGAGGTGCTTTGTTGGAAAGAAAAAAAATCATCAAGTTAAACCAGCATCCCCGAAAGGGTGGGGGGGGGGGGGGGGAGACTTTAGGTTATAATTGTGACGAGGCTTTGTGCGCCATATAAAATGGTTTAGTGTTGCACGCCACGAAGATCCCTAAAAAAGGACTCCTTTAATGTGGATGCAACTCCTGAAATAGACCCAAATACTGTCCAGACAAAGTCGTCTACCGGCGAGCCAATAGGTCTATACCTTAACTGAGTCAAATAACACTTATTCCGTGTGGGTTCGGGGCGCGCTTTTTAAGGGCTAAATATAAATACTTCTTAGCAAGCGCGTCGTAGAAGGCAACTGATTAATTATTAGCTGAAATCGAAAATTGTGGGCAAAAGATATCACAATCTAGCTGTAAAAACCCAACAGAACATGCCACCATCCCTATTAGGTGTGCACACAGAAGAAGGAGAAGAAGTATAACCTCTGTGCATAAAGCTTTGCTCAGCAATGTACTCTAATTGTAGCCCGTTTTTTAGATCTGATATATTTGAATGCAGATTGTTGGTTCCTGGCCTCTCATGTAGATGCACTCCGACTTGGAGCTCCAGTTAGTCGAATCTTACGCAGTGCTAGTTGAGTCAGTGGGTCCACACGGTAAAACTGTTAGGAATGAACAGATGTACAAAGCTTATTTCACTTATTGTTCTGTATTACTGTAATCATTAATTCTAAAACACACTGGAGAAGGCTTCATCATCACCATGTAGCAGGTCCTTTGCAAAACTCATGAGGGTCGCTCTCATCAGGGTCTGCCTGAAAGAAACTCTCGCCAGCTCTTGCGCCTCGTGTACTTTATATTCAAGGAATCACTTATATCCTGTTCTGATCTTCGTTTTGGTCGGCCCCTGCCCCTCCTTCCTGGTACCATGTCTTCTGCTATTATTTTTTCTTCTAATCTGCCATGGCGCTTGATATGACCAAAATATTTTTGCTTCTGAGACAAGATACTCTTTATTAGAAAATCTTCCTTGATGTTTAGAGTTTTAAAATAACATGGTTTTCTGAGAATCTTTCTATAGCATTTTAGCTCTAATGTCCCTATTTCCTTTCTCAAAGGCCCGGAAGATAGTTCACGACTCACATCCGTAATTGCTGCAAGGAAAATGCATGCTCTAAAAAATTTAATTTTGATTTTTTTTTGCTGGTGCTTAACCATAGACTTTTAATGCTGTTTATTTAATCTTTGCTTGGCTATGGCCATCTTGTTTTTGATTTATGCCAAACAGTCTCCATTGCTATTATTATGGAGCCTAGATAATCAGGAGGAAGCTTGCATGCAATAATTTCCAAGACGCTAAAGATAAAGTGAGTAAAGAACCTTTTCCCAGGCCTTGGGGTGTATTGGGCATATAGTGTTAGACGTATATTTTATATACCAATCCGGCACTCGGTGGGTGATGTGGTCAACATCACAGCGGCTGCCTTTACTTCTTAAAACCTTACCTGGTCCCGTCTAGACCATCTCCATCAGACCGGACATGCTACTGACGTCATAAAACCGCGGTAACAATGCGTTACGTCACCCATGCTCCGTGCAGAGTGGCAAGCATCGCTTTATAGGACATGGCTAGTTAGTGTCCTTTGGAAATTTTCCCCAGGGCATGCGTGTGTTTTAGGAAACGAGCAGGCAGATATACTTACATGTTCTGTACCACTTTGTAGTGAATTGATATATGGCAAGCTATATATTGTAAGGGTCCGTTGGAAGAGAGTGAACAGTGCAGAGGCACAAATAGCAATATTGAGCTGCGAGGGGTTTCCAGGGGATTTGACCGACGCTCAACACTCAAGAGAGAGAGGCGAGATGGATTTACAATCAGACAGTTACTGGTGCCATCGGAATTAGAACTCCTTGCATGCTGCTGAAGATGGGAACGAAACACTTGTGGGTCTTTCCCGAGTGCTGTAATATCGATTCCTAATCCAACATTCAACATTGACGGTATTTTCTCAGACTCGTCACTGAAAACAACATTGCAGAAAACGCACAGTGGCTTCACTATCCCATTGCTATTCAAGCAAATAAAGCTGTGCTTCATAAATTTTTACATTTGTTTCTGAGGAGAGGGATGTCTTATAATAAAGGTGATATATATTTGAAACAAGCTAAATAAACACGCTGAATAATAGAAAACAAATACATATAAATAATGTATTTAAAAAATCAGTTCAAATAATTATTACAAGTCAAGGCGGCGCAAACATATGTATTTGAAATGTTTTACTTAAAATTCAACTAATTAACAAAATAAATGGCTAAAAACAATATATTTTATGAAACATATGAGTCATACTGAATAGGTTAGTTACGTATCCTTTACAGGACGTTGCAGAACCAACTCCAACAGCCCAAGGCTGTTGTGTGGTTTTTCTAGGCAAATTTACGTCCAGTAGTTTGTCATTGCTTTCTAGACGGTCGGCTTTCTTGATACCACTGTCGGAACCAACGCAAGGTGCATGGCCCGCAGCTGGGATCGAACCCGGCATCCTGGCATTACGAAGCGTTCGCATCGACTTAGCCACAGAGCCGACATATGAAACACACTACTGAAGGTAATAAAATAATGTAAAAGATTTATTTAAAAAAAAAGGTTACACATATATAGCAGATCAAATCAACATCAAAGGAAAATTGGCTGCTAAACAGAATCGTGTCTTGGAAATTAAACATATAGACCATATCAAGCGCACTGCATTTTGGAAAGAGTAGTAGCAGAAAGCTTGGTACCAGGAAAGAGGAGCAGGGACCGACTAGCACGAAGATTGGCACAGGATATATAATAGACATTGCCTAGGAGAGTGTACAATGCGGGAGAGCTGGCGAAAGATCGAGTTACTTTCAGACAGGCTGTGATGAGAGCGACGTTCTGCAAAGGACCTGCTACGTGATGATGAAACAAGTTCTAGGTGATTAGGAAAAGTTGCCGATGTTGCATTGGATACATAACGAGAAAACCAGATAACAATATAGCAATGTAACTAGGATGTTCTTGAACTGGAATCCACCGGGTCAAAGAAACAAACCAAAGTAATGGACCGTTTACTAGATAGTGGCGCATCCGGCATTTGAGGCTAGATTCATATTGTATAGAGTCATCTGCCCTTGATTTGTGATGTGATCAACATCACATAGGCCGCACGTACTTCCTATGAATTTACCTAATACCTATTTAGTGCTGGGTCGACCTGACAAATAAGGTCATGTAAGAACACAATCCGACCACTTACGGATTTGAACCCATGACCTTCAGATGTGCAAGCGAGTATCTAGCCGCTACACCACGATGACTTCATAAAGTAACAAAGGTAGATCAAAAACCACGCTGAGAAGGAAAGTGGAGAGTGGGGCGAAGAAACTCGGGATGACATTGGATAAGCTGCCAGCGATTGCAAAGGATATGACGCCTTAGCTTGTCGAATGAAGGCCTGTGTTCGATTGCTTATACTCCTCTCTTTCTTCAATACCAAAATACGGAATGCTCCAGAGAAGTAAGACGTTTGCGAAAACAGAGTGAGTGACTGTGAATCTGCAATCATGACCAGTCTGCAAGAAAAGCATGTTAAACGGGCTGTGGCCAGATAAGAGCACTTTGCAGGAAGAACAGAAGCCACTACACGTTGCGAATCTAGCTAACTAACTAACTAACTAAAACTAACTAACTAACTAACTAACTAACTAACTAACTAACTAACTAACTAACTAACTAACTAACTAACTAACTAACTAACTAACTAACTAACTAACTAAACTAACTAACTAACTAACTAACTAACTAACTAACTAACTAACTAACTAACTAACTAACTAACTAACTAACTAACTAACTAACTAACTAACTAACTAACTAACTAAACTAACTAACTAAACTAAACTAACTAACTAACTAACTAACTAACTAACTAACTAACTAACTAACTAACTAACTAACTAACTAACTAACTAACTAACTAACTAACTAACTAACTAACTAACTAACTAACTAACTAACTAACTAACTAACTAACTAACTAACTAACTAACTAACTAACTAACTAACTAACTAACTAACTAACTAACTAACTAACTAACTAACTAACTAACTAAACTAACTAACTAACTAACTAAAACTAACTAACTAACTAACTAACTAACTAACTAACTAACTAACTAACTAACTAACTAAACTAACTAACTAACTAACTAACTAACTAACTAACTAACTAACTAACTAACTAACTAACTAAACTAACTAACTAACTAACTAACTAACTAACTAACTAACTAACTAACTAACTAACTAACTAACTAACTAACTAACTAACTAACTAACTAACTAACTACTAACTAACTAACTAACTAACTAACTAACTAACTAACTAACTAAAACTAACTAACTAACTAACTAACTAACTAACTAACTAACTAACTAACTAACTAACTAACTAACTAACTAACTAACTAACTAACTAACTAACTAACTAACTAACTAACTAACTAACTAACTAACTAACTAACTAACTAACTAACTAACTAACCAACCAACCAACTTACTGACTAACTAAACTAACTAACTGACTAACTAAATAACTAACTAAATAACTAACAAATACCATAAGCTCTGCATAGTAACATGCCCTCACTTATATTGATCTATTTTCTCATCAACAGCACGACGATGCTTCACATGATTACTACAAGCTCAGACATGGATTTTACAAACAGGTAAGATATGTTTATGAGTTAAGGGTGAATCTAAAGGATCAGTCGGAGCCTGATGGCAGTCTTGTTACTTGCCTGGGAATCTCAGAGGACAACAATGACCCTCAATACGACAAATCCATATCAGGACCCCACAACAACAACCGAAAGGACACTGACCTCAAGGACAGACGACAGCTCAGGATGAATATTACCATACAAGATATAAGAACAAACCAATCATAAAAAGAAGTCATACGCAAGATGCAGCAAGCACGTCATGACAGATGGACACGCAAAGCGGCCTTCTCCGCTTCTTTCAATCAAGGCAGTTTTGGAAATTACACAATGTCCATTTTTAAAAGACAGTGTCGATTCCAGAAACACAGTAGTATAGGGGGAAACGAATAATGGTGACATTGCTAATGCTAATTTTAAGTCTCGACCGTGAAGAGACCAAGATAAAATGTTCGCTTCTGCACTGGGCACTTAATAAACACTCATCTAAACTAGGCATGAGCCAATCGACTCTCTTTCGGTGTCTTCGTGCTAAACAGACTCCACAACCTGTCTTGCAAGACTCTGTCTACCCATCTACCTACCTACCTACCTACCTACCTACCTACCTACCTACCTACCTACCTACCTACCTACCTACCTACCTACCTACCTACCTACCTACCTACCTACCTACCTACCTACCTACCTACCTACCTACCTACATACCTACCTACATACCTACCTACCAACCTGTCGGTCTGCCGGTCTGTCTGTCTGTCTGCCGGTCTGCCGGTCTGTCGGTCGGTCTGTCTGTCTGTCTGTCTGTCTGTCTGTCTGTCTGTCTGTCTGTCTGTCTGTCTGTCTGTCTGTCTGTCTGTCTGTCTGTCTGCATGCATGCATGAGAGCCCAGCGTTCTTAACCCTGCTCCAGCCGCTTTTCTTAATTAGTATCAACGATTAATATATTCTTAAGTAGTTAAACGAATGCTGTGTGAGAAAGGCTGCCAGATGAAGAGCTTATTTGTCGTGTGTTCAAATCCTCTAAAAGGACTCGAGCTCCCACGTCGAACCTAGAACTTGTACCACATGGTACTATTTGTTTTCCTTCTTCTCCTCCTCCTCTTCTTCTTCTACCTTCTCTTCGTTACCCTCTTCTTCTACAGCTACTTCTTCCACCTCTTTTTTTTTATATCTTCCATCTTCTCCTCCTCTTTCCTCCATCCCCTCCTCTTCGTCTACGTCGCCTGCTTCTTTTTTTTTTTTTTTTTATCTTCCTTCTCCATAGCTTTACCTTAAAAAGCTCCCTTTTAGTATTTGATAATACGGTGGCTAAGAAAAAAAATGCACAAATGTAACACAGTTCTGTATTCAGAGAATGGTAATTATTATTAAAATTCAGCAAATAGCCAGACACATAAAATTAGAAAGAATCCAGTTTTTGGACTGATGCTTGATATTTATCCTAGACGTTTGATTTTACATACCTCGCCCTTTCTGACCTGGCAATGTCGTATTTTACCGGAAAATTGCTCCAGTTTTAAGATATTTCCGTCTAGGCTATAAACTTTCCAATTTTAAGGGAGCGCTAAATTGAGACCTCCTCTTGTAGTCTGTTTGTCTGCATACAGAGGCATCAATCAGTGTTGCCACTTTTCTTTGAAAAAACAAACACACACACACACACATCCAAAACGGAGTCAAAAATATATGAAAACATCTAAATTTGCGTGGAAAACATCTAGAAAAAACATTAAAATGGAAAGAGTCAAAAATTACATTGCAATTGAAATGACTTACCCTGTAGAATCATATCCTCATCTTTACTGAAGTCTGCCTTACAGGATCCACAGGATAAACTTAGCTCGGATGATGAAGTTGAAGCTTCAAATCCAAAATGACTCTGGTATGCTTTAGCTGTTCCAATTTCTTTTGATACCTAATCAGGGAGCTGATAAGTGTAACAGCCTTTTCTTACTCTTATGAGGCCGAATTTTATTGTCAAGATAGCATTTAATAGGTAAAATTTCATCCTCTTTCTTTGGTTAGATTTAGAGCATACAACCACACTTGGAATATGGATCAACTGCTTGGTGTTCCGCATCTAGTACCATATTAAAGAAGTTGGACAAAGTGCAAAATCAAGCACTCAGAGTCATCACAGGAGGGATGAAATCAACCCCCATATTAGAAATGGAGAAAGCTGGAAAAACACAGGTACTGATACAAAGTTGTAAATACAAGCAGAAAAGTTCCTCTGTATGCCAGATCACCCCAGGAAAAATAGATTTCAGAACCTAGCCTTGGGACGGTTAAAAAGAAGCAGCTTTATACACCAAGCAAAAAGAATATGTAGACAAACTCCTGACCTTCCAGAAATTGGTTGTCCACTTAACAGTATTCCAGAACAAACCCCATGGAGAGAGAAATGCAAACTACCAGTACAAATCCAGACAAATGTGAAAAGAATATTTAACAAGAAAGAAAAAAATAGTGTACAACGCAGAATGGCCACCCTCAGTAATATTGATGAAGAATACCCACAAGAACAATGGGTCAGAGTCTATACAGATGGGTCCGCAGAAAGTGCAGTTAGAAATGGTGGTGCTGGAGTGTACATAGAATTCCCAGATAGTACTAGGGATAAGTCCAGCGTACCAACCGGAAAGTACTGCCATAACTATGATGCAGAAACTCAGACTATCAAGATAGCAACAAAGAAACTGCTAAATACAAATCTTGGCTCACAGTTTGTGGTAATGCTGACAGATGCAAAATCAGTACTTGAAGCACTCCAGTCTAGGAAACTACCAGAATTGCAAACACTGCTGACACAACTTAGCCTTCAGCGAAGAGTTGTAATACAGTGGATACCATCATATTGTGGAGTGCCTGGAAATGAGAAAGCTGATCAACTGGCAGGGGAAGTTGCGACAAAAGTGCAGCCGGATGTACCAGTCACATACCACCAAAAGAAAAGAATCATTAAATCAATCAGGAAACCACCAGCCCCAGCACAAGGCGACTATTTTATAATGGACAGATCGGAACAAGTCGTTATCCTCCGCCTCCGAACAGGGCACAACCGATTACGTAACCACATGTACACAAAATTTGAGATAGGCGTATCAGCCATGTGCACCTGTGGAAAGGTGTCCCAGACAGCAGAGCATCTACTCCAGGACTGCACCGAATTTGACACATTAAGACAAACCTTTTGGCCAGAAAGAACAACAGTGGAACGTAAACTCTGTGGACCACTGAATGAATTAACAACAACAGTGAAATTTATACAAGAGACAAAATTGCTGATATAACCAACTTATTTCAGACGAACGAAAGAAGAAGAAGAAGAAGGGTAGATTTGATAAATTCACTCCAAATGAAAAATCGAGAAAAACATCTACCATCTAAACGTCAAAAACGCCATCTAAAAGCAGGGGGAAACAACTAAATCTGGATGTAAAACGTCCAAAGTGGCAACACTGGCATCAATCCCTGTATTTTCACATGATCTGTTCGTCGTCCGGTGTCTTGAGTCTAACAGACCATAAAATAACTCCCCAGTGTTTCTGCTGTGTTCATGATCAGTATTGATTTTTCAGGCTTTATTACCACATTCTAGATTCTATAGGAATCGGGGTCTGCAAGTCGCTGTAACATTAGAAATGTCACGTTTCAAGAAATATTTTATGTCTTCTGTCTATTCTGCACTTAGACCTCAACATGAGTGCCTCCTAAAAGCAGCAGTTATGCAGATGATATTTAACGACAGTTTAGCATAGCTTGTCGGCTCTGTGGCTGTCAATGCGAACGCTTCGTAATGCTGGGGTGCCGGGTTCGATCCCAGCTGCGGGCCATGCGCCTTGTGTTGGTTTCGACAGTGGTATCAGGGGGCCGACCGTCCAGTGGAATGGCAAACTACAGGACGGAAATTTGCCATGAGAAACCACACAACAGCCAGGGGCTGCTGGGGTTGGTTCTGCAACGTCCTGCAAAGGATACGCAATTAACCTTAGCATAGCTTAGTCGCTAGATGCTCGCCTGCCAGCTCGAAGGCTTTAGGTTCGAATCCGCAGTTAGGCGGTATAGTCTTTAATATGGACTTTGGCTCCAATGTCGACCCAGCCTAAAAATAAAAAAGGACATGAAGCAATGCCGTGGGAAGTAAAGGCAGGCGGCATGTTGTTGATAACATTATCCAGTTTACACGAGGAATGTCTTTTAATACTTAATTACGAATCAACATTACAGCACTCGGGATACTCCCATAACATAAGCGCTCTGTCCCCATTTTCAGCAGCAAACGTAGAGTTTCAATTCAAGTGGTACCCATAGCAATCTGACCGTATATCCGTCTCACCTTTTCCTGGAGTGTTGATCATCGACCCGATCCCCTGGTCATTCCTCGCAGTACCATTCTCATGATGATCCTTCTGTGCTACCTCACTGTTCACTCTCCCCCAAAGGGCCCTAACAACATCTAACTTGTCATGCATGAGTACTCCGTCATGCTGTGCAGAACCAGCCAGTCTATTGCATGTACATTTCCTAATACAACGGCACATCCTGGGGAAAATATCCGAATGTAGCTACCCGAGACCTTTGAAGCAATGCTTGCCACTTTTCACGGAGCATACCGGTCTCCACATTTCCCCAATATGCTCTGTGAGTCGGTTACAATTACGACATGTGTTTACAGCTGATTCTTAAACCAGCGAAAGGCTGCAGGTACTGCCTCTACCTCCATTCTCCAACTAGAATTTGTGGCATCATATGCCAGGTTTTGTTGCATCAAGCGACTCCCATTTACTTTTGCTAGGAACCCCCATGAGCTTCATCTGCCTCACATCACGGAGCCATTTGTGAAGAATATCACATCACCTAGGCGAGCATTGTCATGAATCAGTTGTTGAACTTCTGATTCTGTTGAAATACCGTATGTAATTATTTTGCTTGTGTATTGTCAACTTATCGTGACCGACTACTTCTATCAGCGACAAGCTTCTAATAAAAAAAAAGACTTAGCTAATACTAAATTTATGTACATAGAAGGTAAAAGGTAAAGTCCGGAGATGTGAACCAGCGTCATTACACAAGGGTATAAAAAATAAGTGATCTGCCATGAGTATGTATATTATTATTTTTTTTTTTTTTTTACTGAATTAAATAAGAATGTTCAGAACACTATAGATAGATTTTAGAGAGAAAAGAAATTAGAATGCTGTGAAACGAATTCACTTACAAAGAGAACTGACTGTCAGCAATAGAAAAGGACAATCAATGTTGTTTTGGGCACGGTATGAATGGGAAGCAAAGGAAATATTTCGGCAATATAAAAAGACAACACTCTTCTTCTTTGATCACCAGCTGCAAGCTACGGTTGCAAGTCCTGGTTGTTGGTCAGTTTGTACTGTGACTTTGTGCCAGGGCCTGAGTTTATGTGTGTATGTCCGTTTTACCGGCTTTTTTGTAAGCAGTTAGTTGTTTCTTGCCGGAGAATGGCGATGCGAGGAATTAATTTAGGGGATCTGGCCTAGGCTCGAGACTCAGGGAAAAGGCGAGACGGATATTCAATCAGAATGTTACTGGTACCATCACTATTTTAACTCTTCGCTTGCTGTTGAAGCTGGGGACGGGGCGCTTATGGGAATGTCCTGAGTGCTGTGATGTAAATTCTCAATTCAACACTCCACTTTCATTTAACATTTGTGTTGTTTGGCCCCTGACTCTCCTTCCTGGTATCTTGTCTCCTGCTATTATTTTTTTTCTCATTATTCGTGGGGCCTGATATGGCCAAAATATTTCAGATTCTGAAGAAAGATGCTTTTTTTCCCTTGATGTTCAGATCTTGAAGAATGTGAGTTTTTCTTTTCTTCTTTGTTCATGGTATTCTGAGATTCGGTTCAAAAGCCCCAGTTTCTTCCTTAGGGTCTGGGAGATAGTCCAGGACTCATATCCGTTTGTTGCATAAGGAAGATGCATACGCTCAAAATGTTAACAATGCCCACCCACGTGAGAAACTGGACTAATATCTAAGCTATGTTGATCCTAGACAGTCCTGGATAGCCAAGAAAACAGCGTGTGGCTCGTTCCATGAAATAAAAGTTGCTGTACTTGTATCCACAGGAGAAGGAGAAGGGATAGATAGATATCAGGATAAACCCACTGTGATATAATCCAGATACAGTTAACCCCTCCGACTGTTCTCCTCTCCTGGCATTACTTAAAAGCCCCCATCAAGTGATTTAAATATTTGTTTAGCTGAAGTAAACTAATATGCACAAAGACACTTGAACCTAAGTACACAATTTACTCAACTATTTTGTAACAACATCCACCATGATTTATTTGAATAAATCGAAATTAAAATGAACTTGTTTAGGCTAGTAGAGTTGAGATGCTGTTGTAATGAAATGATATATTGGAAAGTAACAACCTTTTGACAGTTCTCGGCTTGAGACCCTGCCTATTCTTTTCCAGTTTGTCGTCCTCACTGCTTTCAAGCAGGTCGTTACACTCAGACTGTCGGCAAAGAATGGATGCCTACTAGTCCATGCCCAATGTGGGAACTGTGATAAAGAAACAAGCGCATATCTGTAGTATCTGCTTTAGGTGTACACTAAGCATGTATATTATAATAACATCAAGCATGTTTATTTAAATAAAAAATTTCATCTCTCCCTCATGTTCACATTCACTCCTGTCCAATTTGGAAGGGCTTATGTCTCACATTCCACCCGTTACATTTACTGCCTTCCTCTACACAAGTCCTGTAATGATAGTCAAGTCTTCTACGTCATATGCCATCTCTCGTACAGACTCAAATGACAATCAGTCAGACAGAACAAGTCCTGGAATCCATGCTTAGAACAATGGTAGCGCCCAGCATGCTAACAATATTTCTGGGTCGAATTAAATAAGAAATCTCAAGGATTTACTCTCCGGGATTAATCTCCGCATTAGCCTCCCGGGAGTTAAACACATTTCAGTGTGTTAGCTGTATGTAATACAGATTAACATTAACCACACGTGACAAGATTGCCAAAGTTATCTTCACGTTTGTGATTTCAAAAACATGATAATTCATTAAATTTCAATGGTAACATCAACATTTAAGTTTTACAACATTGAAACACATGTGCACGAAAAAACATGCATGACACTATCAAATAGGAAATTAGCAATGTGACAGTGCCCTACGAGAATGGAGAAATGTCCGCCTAGGAGTATTACAAAGTTATGAAGACACACACTTGAGAAAAAAGACAGTTAGATCTCTATCATAAATAAAATAAAGGTTTTGAAACTAATTTCTTTCTTACCTGGAAAATGAAACCACAATGCCATAAGTTCTGTCTTAAGCTAAGGTTAAGCCCAACAGATGGCATGTGCTGGACAGAGTCTCATTTACCAGACCTAGAGTTCACCCCTTTATAACTTCTCATCAGCTCCGCCTACATTACGCCTAAAATCATTCTCATGTAGGATGTCACAGCTCCTCCCTGTGGGTGTATTTTCACTGTCAGTCAGTGACTGTACAACAATTGTTTGAATTCCCACGCTAGGATCTCCTGGTCAATTCATCTGACCAGAGCAAATAGGACAAGTCACACCTCCAGCCTACTTCACCTGCCATCACAATAAAATCAGACTGTGTCAATTCTTCTGTTAACACATTCTGCTCACCATGTCAATAGTGACCGTCGGACCTGCCCTCGAGTTAGGTAACCTCAGGGGGAATTAAACACAATTAGCCGGAGTTATCTGCCCCTAATGGTCTGGCTAGGAGATAAATATCTGACACCAACAGATGGTGTGCAAATCTGCAGTCAGTAAGTCTGCTTGGTCAGTCTTATCTCTGTACGTTAACACTTAACATCTGGGGAAAAGTTTTAGTGTTTGATATGACCAATAGTCCCGAAGAATTAAATGTTTGATCTGGTCGTCTTACTTAGATTAAGGATGTATCCAAATCCCTATTTTTCTGTATACTTTCAAAATACAAAGAAATAAAAGTAGGTTGAGGAAAGACATTCTGAAGTCACCGAGCGTATCGTCACAAATTTCATAATTCATTTCCACTTTTGCTGTTAAGCGTTTTTGGGAAGAAACAATTTGCGACCCATTGTTTGACGGACAAACATGGGTCACAGCATTGGCTATTGTCATTCCGTGCCGATATAGAAGCTCTTTAATGTCTTCGATCCATATGCTCCAAGGGTGGCCTCTTGCTTTCACTTCATATCGTTTCACGTGTAGCGCCTGCGTTGGTAGTTGTTCTGACCAAACCATTTGATCTTCTGTTTCTAAATGAATTTTCAGCATGATTTTGTTCCTACAGTCTGTCTGATAACATCATTTCTGTGTCTCGAATGATTAAGTTGGCGTCTTTTCTCAAACATCGCATTTCGTAGGTTTTAATTTTACGCAGGTTAGCCTTTGATAATGTCCAAGTTTGGCACTGGTAGCACAGTCTTGGTATGAAAATACTGTTTATAATCGGTATCCTGGCTCTCATAATTATGTTTAAATGTCTTAATAACGGTCTCATTTGGTATTTGGTGCACTGGCTCGTTGGTATCTTGTTTGATCTATTCTCCCATCCGCCGAGAATATATTTCCTTAATAGGTTAGTTGCGTAACCTTTACAGGACGTTGCAGAACCAACCACAACAGCCACTGGCTGTTGTGTGGTTTTCTAGGACATTTACGTCCATTCGCCTACCATTGCCTTCTGGACGGTCGACTTTCTTAATACCACTGTTGAAACCAACGCAAGGCGCATGACCCGCATCTGGCATTACGAAGCGTTCGCATCGACTTAGCCACAGAGCCGACATATACTTCCTAGATATTTAAATTCCTTAACTTGCTTCAGACAATTACCATTAAACCCGATATGTAGCAGACTAGGAATTCTGCTTACCTGCATAACTTCAATTTTATAGTATATATTTTCATGTTATTCCTTTCGCATGTAGAGCTCAGCCTATTTGAATTTTCCTGGAGTCTACTCCCCTCGTTGTCGAACAGGCACTCATCGTCTCTAAATAGTAGCATGTTTAATTTCTTCATCATTTATCGTTATGTTTTAGGCGACAGCCAGTTTTGTCTGTGGAAATTAATTCTGTTTTCTTAAAAGAACACTTTGGGCATTACTGAAGACTAATGACGGGACACTAGTAATAACAACTAGAAAAAAAAAATTCGTTTTAAAACTTCGCCATCACTTTTCTCATCAATATTTTCCATTATAAATCTCACCTTTTCTGCCAAGAATATAACGTACTTTACAAGGCAATTACTCCAGTTTTAGGATATTTCTATCTCGGCTGTAAACTTTCCAATTTCAATAAAAACGCTAAATTCAGACCGCTTCTTGTAGCCCGTTTGTCTGCATACAAACACATAAATCCCTTTATTATTGTGTAATCTATTCTTCGTCCCGTGTCTTGTGTCCAACAGACCATAAAATGGGCACCCAGTGTTTCCGTTGTGTTCATGATCAGCATTGACTTTCCTGGCTTTATTACCACATTCTAGATTCTAGAGGAAGAGGAGTCTTAGAGTCAGGGTAGGATTAGCAAACTTAGAAATGCCAGGTTTCCAGAAAATTGTATGCCTTCTGACTCGATTGTACTCAGACATTGATGTCAATTTCTCTAAGGAAAGCAGTAGTTAATTTGATAAAGAAACTCATTTATAAACCCACTTATATGGGCAATAGTTGAATAAAATATAACTTTTTTTTAATAAACAGCGTTTTCTTGTGTGAATAAGGATACAAACAATAGACTGCATAATTTATATTCTGGCATATTTCATTGTATCCATCTATAATAGTGTGAGTAAGATGTGCTAAACTAAACATAAATTGTTACTAGAAAGCCCAACGTCGGAAATGGATAGGGGATCGAACCTTTCGACCGAAGTCTTTATAAACGGAGTACTGAAGGCATCACAAACTGTGACTTAAAAACTCAACGGACAAGACAGTAGAGATTGTAAACAGCCATAGTCAAAATAAAACGCTAAAATACGTAACAATTAAAGAAAAATAATGGAAACGGAAAGTCTTTTCCCTGTTCGAACGTCCGATTAAGTGCAGCAGGGGATGTCTGAGGCCTGGCAGCAGAAACCAGGTTAGCCCACCTTCCAAGATTGTCTAGAAGGTAATGGGCCGAAACCATTGTCGACGAGGAATCTTTCTACTTATGATCGGTGGGTCCTTGTTCTACCTGCTCCCGTGTGGAGTTCTTCTTATTATTGACATGCAATATATGGCCATTTACAACAAAAAAAAAAAAAAAAAAAACAATTTTAACCGGGGAAAGAGATTATTTAGAAAGGTTGTAGTAGTGATCGGAAGAGATCAAAAACAGGACATACGAGAACAAGAAGGCATAGAGCCACAGCTAAATTATATACACATTTAGCATACAAAATGAAATGTCTTGCCCACACAAAGTGACGGTTTTGCCCACTTAAAGAGAATGCAAATTCCACTTCAAAAGAATGTCAAAGAGAATGTCTTGCCCATTTAAAGTGAATATCTTGCCCATATAAAGTGACCGTTCACCCCCGCTTCAAAGAAAATGTGTTTTCCACTTCAAGAGAACGTCAAAGAGAATGTCTTGCCCACTTAAAGTGAATGTCTTTATCATAGAAAGTGACTGTTTTGCCCACTTAAAGAGAATGTATTTTCCACTTCAAGAGAATGTCAGAGAAAATGTCTCGGCCACTTGAAGAAAGTAAATTGCCAACTTAAAGAACATGCTTTTTCCACCTTAAAAAATGTCTTGCCCACATGAAGTGAGCGCCTAGTCCCTTAAAGAGAACGTCTGTGACGCCATACTATGCAGTACATGTATCCAAAGAGGGGAGTAACGATGAGCACGAGATAGGCTGAGAACAAGATTTAAAAAAAAAATATAAGAAAGACTGCAACAGGACGATACGCACCCCAAGCAAACATACATACAGGCGCACAGATGCTTGCACAAACACATACACGCACACACACAAACACACACACAAACACACATTTCTTACTTTTCTTCTTCGCATTCACCGGTTGTAAACTCTGTAAGAAATTTATGGTTGTTAGTCCACGTCTGTGCTTTATTCTGTTTCCAGAACCTGATTGTTGCGTGCACATCCAATGTTACAGGTCTGACTTATTTAGATGTAGATAAAGAGAAAGAGAATGCATGTGACATAGGTTGCAGCACTCTCTAGAGGGAAAGGGGGAGGGTGTGTTAGACCCAGTTTTTCCGTTTTTCGAGTGTTTAAAGCGCTGGCGTGCTAAAATATACAAAACGCGATATCAACGGAATTGCGGAACATCCCCGTAACCGTGACGAAGGTTACGGGGCTCGGGAACTACCATTCAGAAGTTACCTAGTGTGTGTATTGGCGGGGTCTGAGGAGACTAACGTCGAACTAACTATTGTAAACATATGTATGTGTGTCACTCCCTCACCACCTCCCCTCCACCAGACTTCCTTGCAGTATCCAAGCTTTATTATTATAGACAGCAACTGACAAGTCAAAAGAGGGCTGTCCCTACTCATACAAAAATTAAACAGCATTAAAAGTCTATGGTTAAGCACTAGCTAAAAATCAGTCAGAATTTTCAGAGCATGCATCTTTCCTGTAGCAACATACGGATGTGAGTCGTATACTATCTCACAGTCCTTGAAGAAAAAAAAAAGAAGGTTTATATTCAAAAGGCTAAGAAAGATTGTCCGAATACTATGGACAAAGAAGAGAAGAAATACTTACGTCCTAAACAGTCAGAACGTCAAGGAAGACTGGCTAATAAACAGCATCTTATCCCGGAAGCTGAAATATTATGGTCACATCAAGCACCACGGCGGATTTGAAAAAAAAAAAAAAATGAAAAGCAGAAGACATGGTGTCAGGAAGAAGGGACAGGGGCCGACCAGCACGAAGCTGAGCACAGGATTTGAATGACTCCTTTAGGTATAAAAGTGCATCGGGTGGAAGAGCTGGCTTGAGACCGAGTTTATTTCAGACAGCCTGTGATAAGAGCGACGTTCTGCAAAGTTGCTGCTACATGAAGATGAGCCTTCCTTGCCGAACCCACACTGTCCCAGACATTTACAAAAATGACAATAAAAAATCAAACGATGACATTTGTCTTTGAGAGTCTTTACTGATAAGCAAACACAAAAAGATAAATAATGCAGCTACTTTTAAAAGCTATAAAATTGCTACATTATTATATTTAAAAAAAAAAAATCACAAATACAGAAGAAGGATTGTAGGTTGATCATATTGTCGGGCCACTATCGTTTTTAAGTAGGCCTTGACAGTCCTCTTAAAACTTTAAAAAAAATCCACTGTTCCAGTCGAAGTTGAGTGTCGACGGAAACATTTAAAAAAAACATTACTTTACTACTGTCATCCCTCCATCCCTCTTTAAAAAAAACATGCGCAGTTCATAGTTAGTGCACTAGTTATACAGCCCTAAGTCTGATGCCCTTTCGCCCGCAGCTGGATCGAACCCGGCACCACGGATTTAGGAAGTGCGTTCGCAACACCAAGGCTGCAGATGCCGAGTCTACACCACCATGGAAAAATAATAAATGCGGGCAACGTTTCCCGTTAAATAAAAGTTCAGTTACACATTGAAACCCCTATTTTGCCTTGGAACCAGATCTGCTTCAGTTTTAACCACATCTATAATTGCATGTAATTACATAAAGGAATGACAGCACAAGTGGAAGCTAAAATATCACAGCAAACAAAGAAATCGAATGTGGGACTAAGCAATTTCTAGAAATAGAAAATTAATTGCATTGAAATGGCTGCTTCTATTTTAAAACATGCGTTAGCGACATGTGGTTATATATCTGCTGATTTCGCTCTGCTGGAAATGTCAAGAAGCTTTTGAGCTGCCATTTCATCAGAGGAAGTCAGATGTTAGCGCTGAAGCCAAATGACATTTGCAGAAAAACAATTTCAGTCTTCGTATTCCAACATCTTTTTGACAGTGTAAGATTTCCTTGGCGAAGTGGTCAGGCTGTTATCATCACTCCCTGAAAGTCATGTGCTGGTTTAACAAATTCCTCGTTCCGTTCAATGGTGCAGTATTTACGAAGATCTTTCTTCATCGTCGCTGGAGCTACGAAGCTTATGCTTTGGGCGACGCTTTCAGCTAACCACTAGCCGTTCTGCTGAGAAAAAAACTGAGCCGTATGGGGGGGGGGGGGGGGGGGGGGACCGATGCAATGAAGTCGTTTCTCTGTACTTTACATTTAACTTTATTTTGACAGCATGTTAAGAGTCGATCACGATGGAGACATATATGGAGGATTATCATCCTGTTCTTCTGTGGTCTCACCTGGTCCAACCACGGTTCATTCGGCCCCAGCTACCCCCATGCACAATCCAGATGGCAGTGTTGATGTTGGCTATAGGACTGGATCGCAGCGTGGCTTCTTTGAGGGACTTCTGGGATGTCTGAAGCCTGTATGGACTATTCTGGGCAAGGCGACGGCAGCGGAGTTGAAGCAGCAAGGTCGAGGTTGGTAACATTTCTAATAAATGTAATATCATCATCCTTATCATCATCATCATCGTCATTATAGTCACATTACACGTCCTGTCGCTGGGTCACCAGTTGCTGTTGATTAATAAGTTGCCGCCATCTTTATTAGCCTGGTGCAATGGACCTGCTAAAGAAACATACAACATCTGGAGCAGTGTCGGTGTCTGTGGCTTAGGCGTTGCGAACGAGCTTCGTAATGCTGGGATTCCGCGTTCGGTCCTAGCTGCGGACGGGATGTTTTGCAATGGTTTCGACAGTGGAACCAAGAGCAGACCGTTTAGTAGGCAGTGGCAAACTACTTAATCTAAAATTTGCCTAGAAAACCCACAACAGAAAAACCAAAAGCTGTGATTGGTTCTGCAACGCCCTTTAATGGATACGTAGGGAGTCGCCTTTGCGAGCGGCTAAACGCTCGCCTGCGGACCGGAAAGTCGTGGGTTCGCTCCCTGGCGGAGCCGGACTTTTTTTCAAAAATAACCTTGGCTCCCAGGTCGATCCAGCCTTGAGTGGGTACCGGGTGCAGCCCTAGGAAGTAAAGGCGGCCGGCGTGATGCTGACCACATCACCCATCTTGTGCCGATTGGTCTATAAAATATAGGTCTAGCCCTATATGCCCTATAAGCCTAAAGGCGTGGAAAAGGTTCCTTTACATTTTTTTTACTGGAGCAGTATTCAAACCTTGGTGGAGCCTATCCTCTCCATGTTACCCATAACCTCGTTCCAATATGGTTCTCAATGTTTTGTTATTTTAAAGCTCCACACCGGCTGTAGTCGGAGGCCCTAATATAAGCTAACGGTTGAACGGCGTTTCTGTGACTTCTACCCGAGTGATTCTCATCTTAATGGTGGCATTATGTGTCACCGGATGTTTGTCGCTGTTTGTGCGGTCCTGGTGGGGTTGAATTTCACTCACTCATCTTCTCCAGATGGTAATTTGTACATTAGCAGGGTTTCTTCCTGATAGTTTACCAGCCTACAACACGGGTAAAACAGGTGGGCTTGTGTGATCGCGGGAGAGCAGAAAACTTACGCGGCTCCGTTGTTTACCCTCCTACGAGAACTATCTGTCCCCGACAAAGCAGTCTGCAGTGTCCGGTGTAACCACACCTGGCTGCTGTGTCTGATGGGACCACACCTTGCTGCTGTGTCTGGTGAGACCACACCTGACTGCTGTGTCTAATGGGACCACACCTGGCTGCTGTGTCTGGTGAGACTTAAATGGCTGCAGTGTCCGTGAGACCACACCTGGCTGCAGTGTTCGGTGAGACCACACTTGGCTGCAGTGTTCGGTGAGACTACACCTGGCTGCAGTATCTGGTGAGACCACACCTGGCTGATGTGTCCGGTGGGACCACACCTGGCTGCAGTGTTCGGTGGGACCACACCTGGCTGCAGTGTCTGTGAGACCACACCTGGCTGCAGTGTTCAGTGAGACCACACCTGGCTGCAGTGTCCGGTGGGACCAC
>CAJHNH020002108.1:30000-100000 GCA_905116865.2 Candidula unifasciata
TAGTAGTAATAGCAGCAGCAGCAGCAGCAGCAGCAGCAACATTAGCAGTAGGGAAAAAAGTAGGAGGAGAAGAGGGAGAAGGGGAGGAGGAGCAAGACAATGAGAGGGTTACCTTGACGATGAATGAAAAGCAGCAGCAAGAGTTTAAGAACTATGAAGGATGGTAAAAAGGTAGCTGACAAGAAAGGGGGGGGGGGGGGGATACAGGGTCAGTAGCAGCAGTTAGAGACAGCCACAGCTGTTCCGTGACCAGATGCATTACTGTTCGATCCTATGGTTGTGGGTTCGAGTTTGCACCATGGTTGTTTCTGTATGGTTGATCTTAACTGCCAGGTTGAGCCAGCTTAAAATCGGTACCAGTGAGCGGCTGTCTGTTAGAGTTCCTTAGAGAGATGTGCAAACAGGAAGCAGGACATAATGAGACGGACACAGAGGTCGATTCGTGAAAACAAAGTGCCAGTAACTGTGTTGCGTGGAGGGGAATAAACAAGAAGGAATTGGGGGAAAAGGAAGCAAATTACTGCAGAAAAACGTTGAGAGCTGAGTGTCTGTGAAGAAGTACATTACATACACATGATGGCAACAAGGGTCCGGAAATGCCATACACTAGTTGTTGTAAACCTTTCTTAACACTGGCGTATGGGCTATGATTTCTTTACTTCATTATTGCGCAGTATAACACTATCGTTTGGAAAGACGGAAATGTCTCAACAACAAATCTCATAAGATGTACAGGCAGCCACGATTTTTTTACACACATATCCCACTCCCAACCCACTTTTTTTCCCCTCCGCCACCAAACGCACCCAAACGCACAACAGCACGTTGTTCTTTGAGGGTACACTCCATAAGTACAGTCGCCACTTTGTTTCTGTGTTGCGAATGCGCAAGCAACACCTAGCGCCACCTAACGAACGTAGACATATAAAGTTCGATGTTGCGGTCACCCAATGACACCTTTAGAAATCACCAACTACATTTGCCTGCCATCCCAAAACCATGTGTGACTTACTTATTGACTTCCCCTTGTATATTATTCTGGCATGATGTTTTCAATGCACCACTAGTGTGAACGAGGTTTGTTAAAGAATAAAATACAAGAAAATAAGGGAAAACGAATATTTAACTTCTAAGACAAGATATACTGAACGCCTAGCAAGACGCCGGTGAAAGGAATACTAAAACGGTACAATACCAGAGCAGGAACTCTTTTAATGCTAATGATATATGAAAAGTAGTGAATCCCATACTGCTCATGTGATAAAAACAGAACAGCGATTACTTTGAAGGTTCGATTAAGAATTGACAATGTGGCACATTTCTATAAGTGCTACGTCCTTATCTTCAGCAGCAAGAGAGTTTAAGTTTAGATGATACTAGTAACAGTCTGATTGTATATTCATCTCATCTTTTCTTTGAGTCAGCCAAATGCCTTGATTACTCCCCACAACACCATTCTTCTCAGGCCAAGATAACTGTTTGTGCTTCGGCACCGTTCACTCGCTCCCAAAAGAACCTTACAACATCTAACTCATCAGTACACCACCAAACGGTTCAGAACCAGCCAGTCTGTCTGTCTGTTCCTTTCTCAGCACACATAATCTGTGAGTCAGTTACAATGACGACATGTGTGTACAGCTGGCTCTCAAGCCTATGGAGGGCTGCAGTGTTTGCCTTCACCTCCATTCTCAGACTATATGTTGCGATGTCATATGCCAGGCTGTGTTGCCCTAAGCAACATCCATTCGCTTTGCTAAGAACCCCCATGCACTTCGCTAAGAACCCCCATGCACTTTGCTAAGAACCCCCATGCACTTTGCTAAGAACCCCCATGCACTTTGCTAAGAACCCCCATGCACTTTGCTAAGAACCCCCATGCACTTCGCTAAGAACCCCCATGCACTTCGCTAAGAACCCCCATGCACTTTGCTAAGAACCCCCATGCACTTCGCTAAGAACCCCCATGCACTTCGCTAAGAACCCCCATGCACTTCGCTAAGAACCCCCATGCACTTCGCTAAGAACCCCCATGCACTTTGCTAAGAACCCCCATTCACTTTGCTAAGAACCCCCATGCACTTCGTCTGCATCAGCATAAATAATCACATCACCTGGGCGGGAATTACCTCAAATCATTTGTTGAATTTCTGCAGCACCCGTTGGCCAGTCCCTATACTCACGGCCCATTCACATACACATGTCGTAGTTGTATCAGACTCTGAAAGTGTGCTGAAAAAGGTGAAGACAAGGATGCTTCGAGCAGAGTGGCAAGCTTCACTAGGAAGGTCATGGGTAGTGAGCATACTTTGGATCTTTTCTCCAGGCTATGCCGGTATGGTGGGTAATAAACAGGCAGACAGATTGGCTGAATCTGCACCACTGGGTGGTGAGTTGATACACGACAAGGCAGATGTGATCAAGGTTTTTTGGGAGCAAGCAACAGAATCAGTAGAGAAAAAAGATTATTATGGACTGGAGAGAATGAGACCTCTGGGTGTAACCAGAGGTCTGGCCGGCTCACTACACTCAGAGGAAAGGCAAGACGGACATATAACCAGATTGTGACCATACCATCAGTATTGGAACTCTACGCTGGCTGCTGAAGATGAGGGCGGAGCATGCATAGGAATGCCCCGTGTGCTGTGATGTCAGTTCTTGACTCAACTCAACTCTACTCACGGCCCAGTGTAATTAGAACCCTACACAAGTATGATTGTTGCTCGGACACTTTGACCCACTCCTATTGTCGTAAGAACAGAAACTTGAATTACATTATTGTAAAGCCATTGTTAAGCTTCGTGCCAGTATTGTCATAAGAACAGAAACTTGAATTACATTATTGTAAAGCCATTGTTAAGCTTCGTGCCAGTATTGTCATAAGCGTGGTTTTTCTCATAATCCTTTAAAAAGTTTGCAGCGCATTACAAAAGTTGCAGAACCAACTGCAAAGTTTCTTTTTGTTTTATTTAGTTTCACTAGGCAATTTTACATTCAGCAGTTTGCCGTTGTTTTCTAAACAATCTATATGTCATACTCCTGTCATAATAATGGTATTGTCCTTAAATTAGGGAATCCAATAATGCTGCTGTGATAGTTTTCGTTTCCTATTGCTCGTGCTGGAAGTAAATTAAAGTAAATGATACTTTTCCACGCCTTTAGGCGTTTTGGGCATATAGCACTAGACCTATATTTTATAGACCTATCAACACTTGGCAGGTGATGTGGTTGGCATCTTTCTGGTAGCTTCTACTTCCCAGAATGCACCTGGTACCCACTCAGGGCTGGAGTGACTTGGGAGCCAAAGTCGTTTTTGAAAAGAAAAAAGGGCCCAGCTCCATCAGGACACGAACCCACGACCTTCTGATCTGCAAGCATGCGCCCAGTCGCTACACCATGGCGACTCCCACCCTTGTGCTGAGCTAGTGGTAAACTGAACACATATTATGGTACTCTTTTCCAGGGGTGTCTGCACTCAAGCTCCCTGCTACTGCATCATCATGGAGTACTGTCCCTACGGCCAGCTGTATGAAGTACTTCGCGATGGTAAGGAAATTCCACCCACACTTGTACTGGACTGGGCCAAACAAATCGCTAGCGGCATGAACTACCTCCACTCACACAAGATCATCCATAGGGACCTCAAGTCTCCAAAGTGAGAATCACCACTGTTTTTGTTTTTCACGTTGCTCTGTCGCACATATTCAAGTAAATATTCTTCTTGTTTAAATTCCTTGTCGTGTGGCGTTGGTGGTCATATCTATACAATACCATTCTGACTCTTGTACTTTTGATCATTTCTAATACCGATGATCGTCCATGCCATTATGTCAAAATATCCAGCATCTTCTCTCTTTATCTCCCTCTGTCTCTTTTCATCACTATGTGCTTCTGTTTTTTCCATTCCATAATATAACCAAAGAATATATACCATCTTCTGATGTGGGTAACCAGCTCTCTTGGTGATATACATTTGAAATTTTAGATATAAGAATTGTATAATTTTTTTTAAACACTATACATAATTCTGGTTCTCCATGGGGGTTTAGGAACGCCATTGTGAGAAGGAGAAAAATAGACCCTCCGCCCTCAAAAAAGCTTGTCATAAAAATTGATTATTTATAAAGGGTGTATCCATTAAAATCGAAGTGTGTCTGTCTGAGAGGCGAGGATGCAACTGTCTGCTTAGAAATAAGCCAGGCTGTAAAACGGATGTGCATGCAAATCTCAAATCCTAGAACAAGTCTAAACTCCAGAAGTACACAAACAAAAATAACTTTTTATATACAGCGTATGTAAAGAAGAAATGCAAGAACCTGAATTCTCCTAAGGATTTCACTAGTACATTTATATTTTGTAACTGTAGCCCTGGATTCTAATGCCTGTTTAGACGGAGCTGTATCGTGACCACAAGCTTTTTGGGTGATCCTACCTTTATAAATAGATACTGGAAGATTGCCTTGGAGATTAGGTGGTGTGTGTAACTCTGACCGTGACACCCAGCAAATACTGATTAATCAAGAATTTGTGGCCTTTCTAATTCCCATTTACCGGCTGTAAACTCCAGTGGAAAGTCCTAGTTGTTCGTCCACAACTTTAATGTTGCATGCACATCCATTCTACAGATCTGGCTGTGCATGCAGATCCAGTTTATAGATCTGGCTTATTTGTGTGCAGCCTGTTGGTTTCTCACCTCATATGCAGATGCAGTTATGGCTCTAATAACAATCTTTACTTCCTGTATTTACACAATTTTAGTGCAATGTAGGCCATGCTTTCTTAAGGTGAAGAAGGGGCACATATAGGAATGTCCCGAGTGATGTAATAGGTTTTGAGGTTTTGAACAACGGATCAACATCATTGCACACGAATGTAACCCATGAGTGCTCCGTTCTTCTTCTAACTCAAGTCTGAGTTCGAAGAAGCTCAGCATCGTGCACAGGCTCTGTAGCACCGGTGAGGATCCTTAAATACTTTGGGTAGATTTTAAACTCTAATTTTTGTCCTGACAGTGCCGTTAGGCTACTCTTTTCGATTTCCAACTACCACAATGCACACTGGCGTCCGATCTCACTACCCAGAGAGACCAGGCTGAATTACTACAAGTCTGAGTCCACGTGAAATATTGGTTGTGGACTCAACTCAGCTCCACCGTCTTCTTGGCTTTCAGCCCTCTGATCTACATGCACTCAAATCTTATGTGTAAGCAGTTTTAGTCTCTCTTATTTGGCATTCTTTCTGCATGTCGCAGCCAATGCAATTTTTTGTTTTTTTTAGAGTGCCCACTCCGATTGTTGTAGGGAGCCTTAATATAACTTAATGGTTTAACTCTTTGAGTCCCAAGGAACGCATCATACGTTCATAGATTCCTACCTAGAAGCCCAATGAACGCAAGATGCGCTGATTTTACATCTCTCTTGACTACCCCTTGGGCCTGTGATGCTCAACCCCCTGGGACTCAAAGAGTTAATAGGGTTTCTAGGACTTGCACCTGGGTGATTCTTATCCAAATGGTGGCACTTTGTGTCCCTGGGTGTTTATCGCTCATTGTGCAGTCCTGATGTGGTTGAACTTCCTTCATTCTTTCACAGCTGTCTATTAACCCTGGTAATGCCAATAATTAGTTGAGATAATAAATGAATTTCCGTTGTTAATTGTCTAATGGCAGTTAGGAGTTATATTTTCCATTTCTTGCAGTGTCTTGGTCTCCTCCAATGACATAGTGAAAATCTCTGACTTTGGCACCAGTCGAGAGTGGAATGAGAAAAGTACCAAGATGTCTTTTGCTGGTACAGTTGCCTGGATGGCACCCGAAGTGATCAGAAATGAGATGTGCAGTGAGAAAGTTGATATTTGGTGAGTATCCTGTTTATTGCAGGGCTGCTTGAGGTCTTACAGTGATGGTAAAATGGATAACTGATTTTCTGTGTTATATATATATATATATATATAGAGAGAGAGAGAGAGATTGTGTAGAATTAAAACTATTTAAAAAAACCTGACTTTTTACTAAGAGAGTTAAAAATTCTCCTATATCTAGATTCGAACCTTTGACAACGTGTCAGTGGGCAAGTTTGCTAGCCTCTGATCTAGCATTATTTTTGGGTAAGTAATAGAGTATATTGTTACAATTTCATCTAATCAAATCATCCAACTTTTATCAGGTCGTATGGAGTTGTACTGTGGGAACTGCTAATCGCAGAAGTGCCCTACAAAGATGTTGATTCTTCTGCCATCATTTGGGGAGTTGGCAGCAACAGCCTCCATCTGCCTGTTCCAACAACCTGTCCAGAAGGATTTAAACTTCTTATGAGGCAATGCTGGTGAGTGAAATGTTCCCTATTTTTATTTGTTGACTAATTTTCCTTAACTTGATTACTATGTATTAAGTTTTGACAGAATTGTTCATGTGACTGTAAGGTTAAGCGTTGGACCTTTTTTACGCTCGAAGCAAATGGGGTATATTGGGCTAGCATAATTTGTATAGACTAATGTCACTAGATAGGTGAACAGGCAGGCAGGCAGACAAGCAAGCAAGCAGGTTACTTCCTCACCCTGTCTCTTGATCTCAAGTGACATAGTCAAATTCTGATTTCGACTAGCCTAGCTGAAAAAGCGATTCGCCCAAACCATGGGGTTTAAAATGTGATGCATAATGTAAAAGCTACAAATGTCTAAGTTTGGCTGAGTTTAGTTTAGTTTCAATAACTGACACTACAGCATTCAGGACATTTCCATAAGTGACCTGTCCCCATCTTCAACAGCCAGTGAAGGATTCCAACCAGTGGTACCAGTTTGAGTCTGACTGTATGTCTAATTCATGTTTCCTCTGAGTGTGGAGTGTTGGCTAGATCCCCTGGTCACTAACTGTTTCCTCAGAGTGTGGAGTGTTGGCTAGATCCTCTGGTCACTCCCTGTTTCCTCTGAGTGTGGAGTGTTGGCTAGATCCTCTGGTCACTCCCTGTATCCTCTGAGTGTGGAGTGTTTGCCAGATCCCCTGGTCACTCCCTGTATCCTCTGAGTGTGGAGTGTTTGCCAGATCCTCTGGTCATTCCCTGTATCCTCTGAGTGTGGAGTGTTTGCCAGATCCTCTGGTCACTCCCTGTAATCCTCTGAGTGGGGAGTTTTTTTGCCAGATCCTCTGGTCACTCCCTGTATCCTCTGAGTGTGGAGTGTTTGCCAGATCCTCTGGTCACTCCCTGTATCCTCTGAGTGTGGAGTGTTTGCCAGATCCTCTGGTCACTCCCTGTATCCTCTGAGTGTGGAGTGTTTGCCAGATCCTCTGGTCACTCCCTGTATCCTCTGAGTGGGGAGTGTTTGCCAGATCCTCTGGTCACTCCCTGTATCCTCTGAGTGTGGAGTGTTTGCCAGATCCCCGGGTCACTCCCTGTATCCTCTGAGTGTGGAGTGTTTGCCAGATCCTCTGGTCATTCCCTGTTTCCTCTGAGTGTGGAGTGTTTGCCAGATCCTCTGGTCATTCCCTGTTTCCTCTGAGTGTGGAGTGTCTGCCAGATTCCTTGATCACTCCCTGTTGCACCATTCTCTTCAGGCCCTGATGATCTCATTGTAACTCCGCACTGCTCACTCGCTCCCACTAGGCCTCTGTTACAATCACAACACATGTGTACAGATGGTTCTCAAGCCAGCAAAGGCTACAGTCACTGCCTTTACTTCCATTCTCAAATGATATGTAATATCTTAAGCCAGGCTTTGATATGCTAAAAGTTGTCCATTCACTTTTGCTTTGAGCACCCAAGCTTGACTTAACACACCCTAATTAACATCAAGTAAAATGGTAAATCGAAAGTTGGATATTCTGAGCTGCATTGAAAAAAAAACCCCAAAAAAACAACGCTTTGTAACCATATAAACTATACGGATTCAGATGAAATTAAAACATATTATTAAAATAGAAAATGCTGCCTTTATAATTAATTGATCTTGGTGTTTAGATTGAATGAGCTTTAAATTAATAGAAGTAAATGTCTGGGAAGTAACAATGGCCTGTGTATAGCAATCACCTGTTGAGTGTCGTTTGTTATAAACAATTATGGGTCAGGTGCCATGGAATCAATGCACTAATGAGAAAAGTCCATTATGAAAAGAGCCCATTACTTTTTTTAAAAAAAAGCTTAAAACTTAATATTCAATAGGTCATAAATAGAATTTAACTTGCTCCAATTTAAATCTGTTGTCACTTTTAACTAATACAATTTTGTTTTCTTAACTAATTGAGTCCCAGGGGGTTTAGCATCAGAGGCCCAAGGGGTAGTCAAAAGAGATGTAAAATCAGCGCATCTTGCGTTCATTAGGCCTCTAGGCGGGAACCAATGAACGTTATGATGCGTTACTTGGGACTCAAAGAGTTAAGTAATTCAAATAATAATGCAGTATAAAGTAGAAGCCAAAGTAATAATTAGAGAAAAATCTGTAATTGAATGTGGAACAAATTATTAACACAGGTATACCTTGGTTAGTGGCTCTTGATGCTCACCTGCAGTCACAAAGGTCATTGGTTCAGATCCACATTTAGAAGAATTGTTTTTTAAAATTCAAAATTGCCTTGGCTCCCTAACACCCCCCCCCCCCCCCCCCCCCCACCCCCCCTATCCTGCCCCTACCCAGTCTAAAATGTTTATCAGTTAATGTCAAGGGAAGTCAAGCTGGCCGGCATGATGTTCATCAAAATACATGAAGAGTACTGACTGGTCTATAAAATATAGTACTAGAACCATATGCCCTAGGATGTGAACAAGATTAAGTTATTTTGTATTTACTATTCCAAGTAGAAATCAACGAAGCAGTGGTGAATGGCCTGGTACTCTCTTGACCTTACTGCCTGTCTTTCCACTTTTAAGGACTGTATAGAACAAGGGGACAGAGGTGTTCTTCTTCTTCACGTTCTCCAGCTGTAAACTCCAGTAGAAAGTTTGTCCGTCTCTGGACTTTAGTCTTGCACATCTGTTTTTCAGATCTGACTTATTTGTATGCAGATTGTTGGTTTCTTGCCTCTCAGGCAGATGCAGTTTGACTTCAGCCCCCAATTAAGTTGACACTTATGGCATGCTTTTGGGTAGGCAGTGGGTCTGTTCCTGTTTTTCCCACGTTGGGGCCCGGAACCCACACGGGGAGGGTCAGAGGTGAAATAGGGTCTTGAGCGTAAGGATTTAGGGGCCTCTTGGCTAGTCTAGTCATCACGAACCGAACTATGCAGGGTAATTGTGTTTATTTTTGCCACTGAGATTACCATAATTTTTCGAGAATTTGGACATTGGTGTGACTGCTGGGTACTGAATCAGTTAACTCAAAAATTAAATCCATACTGTTGTAAGGATTTGGAGTTATGCCTAATTAAATGCTATTTAACTTCCCATGTGCCAGTGTCTTGGGAAATAAGGCAGATAGACTGGCTGGCTATGCAACACTTGGTGGTGAATTGATGTATGGCAGGTTATATATTGTGAGAGCCCTTTGGGAGCGAGTAAACACGGTGATTATTATGATCTAAGGAGAACGGTACTGCAAAGAGTTACCAGGGGATCTGGCCGATGCTCAACACTCAGGGGAAGCATGAGACGGATAGACAGTAGGTTTAGGTAATGGTACTATAGGGATTGGAACTCTTCGCTTGCTGCTGAAGATGGGGACTGAGCACTTATGGGAGTGTCCCAAGTGCTGTGATGTCGATTCTTAATTTAACCTTCAACACTCCAACATTCAGCAACATAACTCCACATGTAGAATCCCATTTGAGGGGGGAGGTGGGGTGACCCCTAACATACATTTTGTAAAAAAAAAAGGTATTATTTTTTTGTTTTGCCGAAAATAAATGGGTTGAGCAGAAATACAACTGTCTCATTGCCTGTTTTTACGCTGTAGATTTCACCACAGATTTCTAAGATTAACTTTGTGTTCTTTTTATTTACTTAATAGGGGAGAGTCCTTCCTAACTGTCATAGCTTTCATCATCGGGGCCACGTTAGCGCAGTCGATAAGAGGTTCGCTTTAAAATCCAGCTGTGACTCGTTGCAGCCACGGTCGGTTTTTGAAACCGGACGGTTCCCGGGGTTTACCCAGCCCCTAGGAAATAGGCAACCAGAGTTGACATTCTGGGATAAATGGAGGAACGTCGTTGTAACTACAGAATTACCTGCAAGCGGCGACACAGGCGGACAATTCTTATCATCTGTCCGTACTGGTGGAAGAGCACTTATGGTTTATAACCGTGTGCAATGACACTGGTTCACATCTCCGACTTTACCTTTATAGCTTTCGCCACCTGAATAGGTACAGTAAAATATTACAGGCAATAAAGTGTACTACATGCATGTCAAAAGTGAGACGGCCATCTTTAAACTGTCATTACGATGTCGCCGTGTTCATCTGAACCATGATGTCACACGCTTACCACCCTTGACATCATTAAAAATATTGACAGGTCACAAGACAATGGCATGTTTATTATAATTTTCATTATTTTAAACCACCGCATATATATTGTTTTCCTGTATCTTGTCAGGTGCATACTACAGTAACAATTACATATGAAGCAAATAAGTGAATACTATATAACTGAAGTACAAATTCAACGACAGTTGAGCACAGCTGATTGATTTACCAGAGCAGCACAGTGTCAGAATCATATCTTTTTGTTTACGGAGTTCAGGGTGGAGGTAACGAATCACTGCGGCTTCAAGAAATCTTAGTGTTCTGCCATTTCCTCACATGAGAAGGATATGAAATGCGTTGTTCTTGGATACAGTGTGTGCATATTTTTAAAGATGGCAAGCTTATATATTGCTATATATTATATATATTGTTTCTGTTTTTGTTTTATAATCCAAAATGCGAAAACATTGTTTAATATTGAGGATGTGAAGAAAAACTTGCCTCTGATAATCTATGTCCATTTTTTTTGTCTAATTGCCACACAACAGGAGCGCTAAACCCAGGAACAGACCATCTTTCAGGCAGATCCTCATGCATCTGGAAATAGCCTCATCAGAGCTCCTCAACTACAGTCCTGAGAAATTTGTAAACTCTCAAGTAGGTAGCTCGATGTTATTTTAACCCATTCAGTTGTAGGCAACCAAGGATCTGAATTTGTGGAGATGCATGAGTGCCTATGCCATTTGGCAAGGCACATGATGATGATGATGACAATGAGTTGTAGGTTACGTTGACCTTTAGAATTCCATGTAATCATTATTCCTCCAACAATTTCAGTCCAATGCACTCATTCTGTTTCAAGTTATTTTAACTCACTGAATCTAATGTTTGAATTTTCCAGTCCCATACACTTTTTTTTTTTTAACTTGTTTAATTCTACTCGTCATTATCATGTGCCCTGCCAACTGGTGTAGGTATCGCCACAGATCATGATCCCTGGTTGCCTGGAACATCTCTCTTGATGATGTCCTTCCATGCCATCCTTTCAGCACATCCAGCATCATTTCTCTTGGTCTGCCTCTACCCCTTTTCCCACTGATCTTTCCTGTTATCACTATGTTCTTCAATGACTCTCTTCTCCTTTTATGGCTAAAGAACAGTGTTTGTCTCTTTCTTATTGTTGTGCATAGAGATCTGCTTTCATTAGCTTTTTTCAAGGAGTTTTTGTTAGTTACTCTGGAAGTCCAAGGTATTCATAACATTCGTGTCAGAAACCACATCTCTGTTGCTTCCGAATTCTTCTTAATTTGTTTACTGACATTCCAAGATTTGCTGCCATAAGCAGAACAAGTTCTATGTTTCAGCACCCCCTTTCTGACATTAAATGAGATCGATTTATTGCATAAGATATTTTCTACTAATATTAAATAATTAAAAAATCTTGTCACTTGAAAAATCTTTCACAGTAAGTGCAAGGGATTTCAGGACCACGGCTGCCGTCCCATGCTTTTGATATGTTTTTATGATTCTTACAGTATATGTATACATTTAAAACATGCACACATGTTACTGCAATGAGGTGCTGTTGTCATTTAGTGAAAGCACCATTCAGGAGGATTGTTAATTATAGCTTTCTGTTGCTGTGGTTGCAGTAGTAGTAATTTCTCCCCAAAAAAATATCCTGTTCAACCCTCAGGATTATAAATGGAATGTGTAGTTTACATTGAGTTCTCAGAGTATATATTTAAATATATTTTAAATTTATGCATATTGTAATTATTTATATGACTAAAATGTATTTATATTGTTTTACATTTTGCTTTGATTTGGGGTGTGATTATGATATCAACAGTATGGAAACTTCGCTGGCTGTTAAGGAGTGAGAGGGAGCTAATATGGGCTTTTTCTAAATGCTGTTATGTAAGACCATTACACCATGAAACCAAATGACTGGATTATGAACACTGGAAATTGTTTTTTACTGTCTTGTTCATTATATGTTCATATTAGTCCAGTTCTGTGTTCCAGTATTAGCTGAATGGCAGAAGGGAAGAAAAGGCAAATGTGTGGTGGTTCTGTAAGTATGTAGACTGTTGGCTGAAATATACATGTTTGTGTTTGCTGTACAGGCCGTATGGAGAGAAGAAATCCAAGAAAGTTTCCAGAAAATGAAGGCTGAGGGATCTAATTTACCACAACTAGAGGAAGAACTAATCAAAAGGAGGAAAGAGGAGCTGAGGTATCATTTATAGTTGTGTGTGTATGTTTGTGATGACATGAAAAGAGTCCTTTACTTTAACCTTTGCATGAATTAAGCAGTAAGACGGTCAGGTCAGGAGGAGAGGTAATATTAATGAAATTCGAAATACATTCAATGAATAGAAAGGTATAAGAAGTGTCATTTCATTATGAAGCAGCCAGAATTTGCATACCAGCAGAAATGGGCACGAAATCTGCACCTCATTTGATGTCCTAATTAAATTAGAACAAATAAAAAAGAAATTGTGTAAATGAATATCAGGCTTTGTTGCCTCATTCCCCCCCCCCCCCCCCCATAAAATGTGTAAAGAGGCTAAAGAAATTAAAAAAAAATTATCTTTCATGTATATGTTTATACATTTCACATTGTGATACCACGGCTAATGAAGATGATAATTCATTCCAGAATTATTCATTAGCCAAAAACATGATTCCCAGTGGGTGTCTCCAAATATCGTTCTAGATGCTGATCCCAAATTTAAAGTTAACATATTTATAAAATAGTAGAAAGTACACCATAAAAAGTGAGGTAGGGTGGGAAAAGAAATGAGGGGGGGGGGGGGGGGGGGGGGGGGGGGGGGGGGTGTGGTCAGAGACAGCTTTCAAACCACATATAGGAGAAGGAAAAGTAAAAAAAAAAAGGACAATCTTTCTATTTTTGCCCTGGGTACAGTTACACTTTAGACTGCAGTCCCGGAGTGTACATTTATTTTGTTTATTATTTTGTAAATGAGGATCTGTTTTTGCAGGCATGCCCAGGATGTCAGAGAGCACTATGAGAGGAAACTGGAGAGAGCCAACAACCTCTACATGGAGCTGACAGCGTGTATGTTGCAGCTGGAGAAGAGGGAACGGGAGCTAATCAAGTGAGATATGTTGGCTAACAGTTTGTGTTTGTGGATCTATCTTTCTCTTCTGCTTGTTCTTCTTCTTAACATTCACTGGCTGTAAACTTTAGTGGAAAGTTCTGGCTGGTCATCCTAAACTTCCATGGAAAGTTCTGGCTGTTTGTGTACTTCTGGACTTTGCTCTTGTTCCAGAATTTGAATTTTGCATGCATACCCATTTCACAGATCTGGCTTATTTGTAAGCAGACTGTTGATTCCTTGCCTCTTGGGCAGACGCACTCCAACTTCAAATGAAACACCCCTAATTAGTCGCTTGTATAACATACTTGTTAGGAGCCACTGAGTCTATCCCCCCCCCCCCCCCCCCCCAAAAAAAAAAAAAAAACTCACATGGGGATAAGGAGACATGTGAAACAAGAGTTAATTTTGTTTGGTGGTAGATATTAGAATCAAGTTTTATTTTTGGTTTATTGGTAGAGAAAGGAGAAAGAGTTGTAAACTTTTTATTTGTTGGAAGAGAAATAAGAAACATAAGACAATTTTTGTTTGTCAATAGAGAAATGAAAAATATGTATCAATTTTTGTTTCTTGTTAAAGAAATGAGATAGTTTTATTTTTGTTTATCATAGTGAAATAATAGACTTGGCTAAGACCAAAAGGCAGATCAGTCACAAAACCACTAACAATCTTGGAGAACACAACAACAAAACTAACAACTGGTAGTGAAATGAAAAACACAGATAATTAGCTAGTCCTTAGCATTTTCTGTTATATGTATTGTATTATCATCTCATACTCTGTCTTTTACATTCAAGTTTTATTATATTGTATAGACAATTCTATTTTCAGTTATTATATATATACATACAATTCTTTGTCAATTATACCAAAGCAATGTCTCCCTGTTATAAATTTGAACAAAGAAGACACAAACAACAAATTGCACAATTTATTGCCTGGCATATTTCGCAGTTATCTTGTCAGATGCATGCATGCTACAGTAACAATTATATAAACGAAGCAGATAACTGAAGATCATACCTCTACAATAGCCCACCATCTTTTGAAATTTGGACACACTTTAACCAAGGACAACACATTTAAAATCCTTCATACATCAGCCAATGGCAGAACGCTAAGATTTCTTGAAGTTGCCATGATTTGTTACCTGTGTCCTGGACTCTAAGCAAAAAGATATGGTTCTGACCTTGCGGCTGCCCTGGTAAATATATATAAATGTGTATATATATATATATATATATATATATATATATATATATATATATATATATATATATATTAATTATAGACAGTTCTATGTTTAGTTATATTTTATAGAAGATGAATTGTAGTAAAATATTTTATAGAAAGTGACTTGTTAAATATTTTATAGTCCATTCATTTTTATAGATAGTCCATTGCCTAAACCACATTATGTAAATAATTTATGGTTGAATTATATGTTTTAATGACATTTTCAGACGTGAACAACAGCTGATGCTGTACAACAAGCGAAGGAAAAGTATTGTACGACCCATTATTAAGGCTCAGGAGAAACTAGACAGAATCACCAAGAAGCGAACCCACAAGTCAGCTTCAGACATAACTACGTATGGAGAAATAATTTACATCACCACCACCATCCTCATAATGATCACTGTTATCCTTATTGCCTTCCTCTCCTTCTTCTCTTTCTTCTTTTTCTCCTCCTTCTCCTTCCCCCTCTTTTTCTCCCTCCTCCTTCTCTCCTCTTTCTCCTAATCTTTCTGCTCCTTCTCCTCCTTCAACATTATCTTGCTTCTTCCTTCTTTATCTTTTCCTCTTCCTTAAATGTATAGAGAAGAAAGTTTGAGTTAAGTAGAGATTTATTTTCATCCCAATGTGGCATGCAATTTTTCATTATTTTAAAGACCCATGATGGCTGTAGTTGGGGGCACTAATATAACCTAAATGCCGAACAGGGTTTCTGGGACTTGTGCCTGGGGGGATCTTCATTCGAATGGTGGCACTTTGTGTCACCGGGTGTTGGTTGCTGGTTGTACGGTCCTGGTGGAGTTGAATGATATTCCGACCTAAAGAAGAGCAGGAATGTTACAGAAATAAAACTAGCACTAAGTTTATGTTTGTGTGCTTGGATTAGCCAGAATTATTCTATATTTAACTTCTTTTTCTTCTTAGCGTTCACCGGCTGTAAACTGCAGTGGAAAGTTCCAGTTTATCATCCACTTCTGGACTTTAATTTTGTTCCAGAACTAAAAATGTGCATGACCATCCTTTGTACAGAACAGGTTTTCCTCACCTTTCAGACAGATGCACTCTGACTTCAAAGGAAAAACCCCTTTCCTTACCTCTCAGACAGATGCACGCTGACTTCAAAGGGAAAACTCCATTCCTCACCTCTCAGACAGATGCACTCTGACTTCAAAGGGAAAACTCCATTCCTCACCTCTCAGACAGATGCACTCTGACTTCAAAGGGAAAACTCCATTCCTCACCTCTCAGACAGATGCGTCCTGACTTCAAAGGGAAAACCCTATTCCTCAACTCTCAGACAGATGCACTCTGACTGATTGATATGATTTGATTCAAGAACCGACATCACAGCACTCAGGGCATGTCCATAAGCTATCCGTCCCCATCTTCAGCAGCCAGTGAAGAGTTCCGATACTAATGGTGCCAGTAGCTTTCTGATTATACGTCCGTCTTGCCTTTCCTCTGAGCTTTGAGCTTCTGCCAGAACCTCTCGTCACCCCCAACTGCATCAATCTCACCAGACTGTGGTGATCCATCTGCTCCTCCACATTGTACACGCTCTCCCACAAGTCACTAACCACGTCTGCCCTCTCATGTAGCAGTATTCCACCAAGTTGTGCAGAGCCAGCCAGTCTGTCTGCCTGTTCATTTCCCAACACACCGCCATAATCCGGTGGAAAAATCCAGACAATACTCCTAACTCGTGTCCTCCGCAGCGAAGCATGCCACTCTGCACGAAGCATACCTGTTCTGATCTTCCTCAGCATGCTTTCTGAATCAGTTACAATTACAATGTGTGTGTGTGTCATGTTCTCTAGCCAGCGGAAAGCTGCAGTGACCACCTCCACCTCCATTCTTAAGCTGGATGTTGTGGTAACATATGCTAGGCTCTCCTGCACCAAACGTCGACCATTAACTTTTGCTAAAAAGCCCCAAGCACTTCTTTTGCCTCTTGACACTGAACCGTCAGTGTAAATTATCAAATCCTCTGAGCGAGCATTATCTTGAATTAATTGCTGAATTTCTACCTCTGTGGCACCTGCTAGCCAGTCTCTGCATTCCCGGCTCAGCTTGATTATGACTCTACACAAGCTGACTGCTCAGGTGGCACTTTGACCCACTCCTCTCCTCTCCTAATGTTCTCAAGGATGCAAACCTGTCTGATTGTGTCTTCTGCCTGATCCATCCATGACCTCCCTCTTATCAGCCGCTGACCCTTAACTGCACCCAGAGCTTCATGCAGAGGGTGGTCTGTGTCTGCAGCTACCCTGAGATATGACTTCGCCTGCATCACCTTTTACCTACCTGCAACCGTTGGCAAACCAAGGATGTCTCGCATGCACACCACTGGGGTGTCTCTGGTGCAACCCAGAATGACCCACATAGCTGTGTTCTGTATGCGCTCTAGTTTGTCCATCTGACTCTTTAAGATGGTAAGCAGTCCTACGCCATAATCCACCACTGACAGGATTAGGTGCTGATATAGTGTGAAAAGCATTCTCTGCTCTATGTCAATTGCCGCCATAGTCTTAAGTGCACTAAGTCTTTTTTGGCATCCCGTCACAACACTCTCCACATGGTCCTTAAATGACAGGCTCCTGTCAAATGTAATTCCCAGATACTTCAGTTTGCTCTCTCTGTTGACGTCTCTACCATCTATCGTGAGACTTGGGACATTAGTTTTAACGATTCTGTTGTCCAGAGAACACCACAAAACAGACACCTTTTCCGGGTGGACAACAGCCTTCATTTCTGTACACCACTCAGTCACTTTGTCTACTGTTGCTTGTAGCTCCCAAGCTGTTTGTTCCCTCTCTTCCTCCTGCCTATATGCAAGTATATCATCCGCAAAAGTCAGACTCTGACTTCAAAGGAAAAACCCCATTCCTCACCTCTCAGACAGATGCACTCTGACTGTAAAGGGAAAACCCCTAATTAGTCAGTTTTCACAACACACTTGTTAGAGTAGCAGAGGGTCTTTTCAGTTGTTTTCCACATTGGGGCCTCAGAAACCCACAGAGGGAAACTATACTGCATTAACATAAGGGACTCGATGTATCACAGTGGTTAGTAAGCTTGCTTACCAGTTTAGTGGTGCTGTGTTTGAAATCTCTCACGAGATTAATAGTTTCTATAATATTTACTTGGACTCCCAGTTGGACCCAGACTAGTTGTCACTTGTCTCTTCTGATGCTAATGTTCCATTTAGCTAAAGGTTTAAAGTTAAGGTTAAAGGTTAAAAGTGAAAGGATCAGTTTCGATGAACTGAGTCTGATCCTATATGGCTCTCTCTCTCTCCAGAATTGCTAGTTGCCTGCTGAACACATCCCACAAAGCATGAATACCATAGCTTGGGATGATCCCCTGGAATCTCCATAAAAAACACATTCATTAACCAAACACTCAATAAGCAAACCACAACCTTCAGAGCACTAGGTAAACAGCTTGACCACTTTGCCTTGGAGACTCCATAAAAAAATATTTTAGTTGCCTTAGTGAGGTTTGGGAATCACAGCCCAAATGAAAAGTGAGTGGGACAAGTGAGACCAGCCTGTGACAACTCTTTCAGTTCTGTCAAAGGTGAAGGTGAGAGGTTGACTTCATTGCACCAGGTTTTATCCCACATGGCTCAGTCTCTCTCCACAGAACATCTAGCTGCCTGCTGAGAGCAATGCACAGAGCACAGCCTCCTTAGCATGGGCGGACGACGATCTCCAGAGATGTGTGTAAAGATTTCACCTGTGAACTGAATGGTGCCTCCATGAAATGAACCCACGACTGCTTCACCACAGAGATCCCAGTCCCAGTCAAGTATTACCGGACCACTTCTTTCCCAAGAAGCTGAGCTTAAAACCAGAATATACTCAGGACTTTAAAGACTTATCGCCAGTATACAGGCAAATGAATTTATCCCTAATGGACTAATCACCAGTATACTGGCGAATGAATTTATCCCTAATGGACTAATCGCCAGTATACTGGCGTATCATAGAGATACTCTAATTTTGTTCTGTTTGTAGGGAAAACAAACTTTTATGAACAAGTTTTTGAACTATTAGGATTAACAACAAGAAGTCGTTTCGTTTGCGAAGTTCTTCATGGTCGGTGCATTATATTCTGATTTTTAAAAAATTATTTAGATGGGATACAATTTTTACATGATTTTTATATACTAAATGATAAGGAAAAAGGTCTTGAAAAGTATTTAAATTAATTGTTTTAGATAAAGACTGGCTGATACATAATTGAACAGAGCAGCATGTGCATTCTTAAAATTGGATAGCAGTGTTGTTGATAGGTTAAAATGGCTGGAGCCTATTGAGAGAATGTCAGATGACAGAGAGGTAAAAACTGTATACACAGAGGAGATGAATGGTCGTAGATCAGGAGGCAGACCAAGAAGAAGATGGAGAGATAATGTCCAAAGAGACCTGCAACTGGAAAAAGAAAGGCCAGCCAGAGAGGTGAGTGGAGGCTGGTGATATCTGCAGCAATGAGCCTCAAGGCCTGGGAATGCTGAAGAAGAAAAAAAATTTCTTGTTAGAGTAGAGGGAGATAAACAACACCAGCTTGCACTAAGAACAAACAAACTAATTCTGGGGTTGGTTTTGCAACATCCGGTAAACTATAAGTAATTAACTTATACAATTGAATAGGGTTTCTGAGATTTGCTACTGTTGGACTTGCATCTGAATAGTGACTCCTCCTTGAGTCACTGGGTGTCAGTCTTTCAAACTGAGATCCCAGATGAGCAAAATAATAAAAAAATACTATCATTGTTCTGCAAAAACCAGCAGGTCGTGGGTTAAAATCAGCATCGAGTCGATTTTTTCCCCAAATTGTTCTTGGCTCCCAGGTTGACAGAACCTTAAATGAGTACCAGGTAAAGTGCTGGGAATAAAGGCAGACCAGCACGATGCTGACCACATCAGCCACAGAATTGCTGATTGGTCTAAACAGATATAGGTCTAGCACTATATGCCTAGTACACCTAAAGTCATAGAAAGGGTCCTTTACTTTATTGTCATTGTTAAGTTATAAAACATTCATTCATACAGGTGCAGACAATAACTCCTGTATCATTTTCTGTGTCTGTTTTCAGCCCAGACTCCATGAAGAACATGGAGGGCAGTAGCATGACCACAAGCTCGGAGATGGTGCTTCCGTCACCAAACAAGATGCGTTCCCGGAAATCTCGCCACCGACGTAACAACAGCCGTGGTTCTGTCAAAGACTTAATTTCACCTTTGAAGTCTCCATCACGTGAACCTTTTCATTTAGGGGAGCATGTGGACTACCAAAATGTAGCAGTGCTGCATCATGCTGAACATGGCCATCACACACCACATCCAGGCAGTTTCAAATTCCTGGGTCCTGGTACAGCTATCAGAGAACAGCCAACTGAGGATGAAGATGAGAGCACTCAAGGAAAGTGTCAGCTTGAAGGAGTTGACAGTAAACTCTGTTCTGGTAGCTGTCGGTTATCTGAGTGTTCTCCAGCATTGCAAAGTCCTGACTGTAGCACCAATGGTAACGCTTATGATACCTCAATAAGATGTGATGGTAGCTGTAGCGGTGCAGCTTATAACAGCAAGAGATCATCTCAGATAAGTGCGGATGTTGAAAGTGCATGTGACACGTCACCACTGCCTAGCCCAAGACATCCTCTGATAGAGACAATGATAGAAAAATCCTCACCGGAGGCAGATATCTCATTTCGCCAAGACACCGGTTCAGGGTCCTGTTCTTGCTCCCCGATGGCATCACCTGCTGATTGGCAACAATCCATTACTCAGCCTAACCCCATCAGAGAAAAGGACTCTAATGAAAATTTGCACTGCCCTATCATTACCTCTGATATCTGTGACACATCAACTGTAACTATCTCTTTAATGCAAGGGCAGACAAATATTGACTACAGTACTGCTTCTAATACAATCAATCAGTGATGGTTCTTGTGAAAACAATGCTAACCCCAACAACCAGCTTTCACTACTGAACCCTTCAAGGTGTGGGGTCAACAGGGGCAGCAGCAAACATTTAGAGACAGGAGTACACAGAGAGCATGCTGAAAAATCCATACATAACTTGGCTACAAAGTTTAGGAAGGCTGAAGTAAGTCATATTTAGTCATTTGTTAACTTTACTTTTCTCTGTTTCTGAAGTTGGTTCAGTTAAACAGCTCAGCATTTTAGCTGTTTTCTTTCTGGATTAAACAAGAAAAATTGATTTAAATTTTTTTTTTATCTTTGCAGAACTTCTCTTAGTTTTTTTTGTCTGTATTTGGCCATTTTTATTTTGTATATATTCATTTCGTCAGTCCAACTTTAAAAAAAAAAAAATGACCCTAGCTTCTAGGTTGAGCCAGCCTCAAATAGGTATCAGGAAAAGTCCTGGGAATAAAAGGCGACTAGTAGCTTATGACTAATTGAAGACATGATTAAACACAGAAACTTCTTCTTCTTTTGTTGTCTCACTGGTACCAGGTTGTAGCCCAGTGTTCTTGTGTAGTAGCAGTCAAATACACCACTGCCGACTTGCTAGGCCTGTTGTGGTGTGGGGCAGGAAAACAATCTTGACATGGTTGGTGCCCGTCTTCTTCCAGGCAAGCCATTGCTCCATTAGCCTGAAACCTGGTGGCTTCAGTTTTCCAGCATGCACCACGAGGAGGTGGGGGTTGATCTGTGTGCTCCTTGTATAATTGGCAAAAAAAGAAAAAAAAACATTAAAAAAAAAAGAAATTTCATGTTGTTGGCACATCAGATGTGTAATGCCAGATTCCATATTTTTTTTTAGACCAATCAGTGCTAAATGGGTTATGTTTAACTAAGCTGAACAGCCAAAATATTGAAAATATGGATCGTCACAGGCCAGGGGTTCAAGCTCCAGCATAGAAAGATCATTATTACCCTATAACTGGCAGTTACCCGTGGACCACTTTCTAAGCCACTGCGGGCCAGATTGGGCTTGTAGGTCCCCAGTTAAATAACTCTGTTTTATAGACTAGATTGACCTAGCCAATGTCATTTAAACAAATCAAAATGTTGCCTTGATGAAGATTTGAGCCCATGACCTTCAGACTGACAGGCTATGCTACCTTTAATCCCATGACCGCCACCATCATCATTCTCATCATCATCACTTTAGCTTCTTATAGACATTTTAAAAAAGCAGTGAGGAAAAGAACTGACCTACACATTCTAAACAATAAATATTATTTTCCGTATTGTAAAAGCAAGTGAAATGAATTACCTGACCTTGTTGTGGAAATGTGGTGGTGATATTAGCATTATTTATATCAGTAAAAGTTTGTTCAGTTCTTCTGAATTACTGTTGATACATACAGTATAAACTCTGTGTGCATTCTCGTTGTGGAAGGAACAAAAAAAAACACACTGCCTCCCCAACATGTATGTCATACATGTCAACGAATTAGAGGTATTTTTTTTTTTTTCAAAAGTCAGAGCATTTGGCTGAAAGGCGAGAAATCAAAAGTTAGCATACTTATAAGCAAGATCCGTAAAACAGATGTGTATGCAAAACTTAAGTTCTGGAACAAAATTAAAGTCAGGAAGTGGATAAACAACTAGATTTTTTTCTCAGGAATTTACAGCCAGTGAACATGAAGGTGAAGAGTCTAAATATAAAGAGATAATAGATATGTTTGTTTTCAGATAAAGGATATTTGTATGTTTGTAACTGATACTCAACAAGATAAAAGATTTTAAACAGACATGGTATGGAGGGGTGTCAGAAAAATTTCAGGTTGTTCGTCCACCTCTGGACTTTAGTCTTGTTCCAGAACTTGAGTGCTGCATGCACATGCATTTTACATATCTGACTTATTTGTATGCAGATTGTTGGTTCCTTGGCTATCAGGCAGATGCACTCCGACTTTGAAATAAATTTATTGAGTATGATTGGTCCTTAAAAATATTAGTCTGCCAAATAGGCCACTGAAAAAAAAAAAAAAACTCAAAAAAAAAAAAAAACTCAAAAAAAAAAAACCTGTCTTTTCAAAAAAATATACTTTACTTAAATAAAGATCCTTTCTCATGCCTTAGGTTGCATTGGACATATGGGAAGAACATTACATATTTTTACAGATAAAACGACACTAGGTGGGTAATGTTGTCAGCATTACACCAGATACTTTACTTACCCATCCATATGTCGGCTTGTATGCTTTAGGTGTTGTGAAAGTGCTTTTAAATGGTGAGTTTGATCCCGACTGTGGGCAATTTTGAAGGTGACCTTCAAAAAGCAACGCAAACTACTGAAAGTAAATTTGCCTAGAAAAACAACAGCCAAAAAAATGCTTTGGCTGGTTCTGAAAAAGTTTGGAAATCACTGCCATAGTCCAAGATGAAAAGAAATACTGATATCACAAAAAATTTGAACCTCAGGTACATAGAATATTGTCTTGGGAACTGAAATATTCTGTCTATATCGTGCGGCACAGAACTGGAAAGAATAGGAACAGACGGCATGGTACCAGGGAAGAGAGTCAAGGGTCAACCAGCATGGAGATGGTCACAAGATACAAGTGACATCTTAGGTAGGAAAATGTATGAGGTGGGAGATCTGATGTGAGAGACCCAGTTTCTTTTAGACAGACTGTGATGCAAAGTACCCGCTTCATGATGAAGATAGTAATCATGATGATGATGGATATGTTTGTCCATAAAAAGGTCAAAAACGGTAATTACTGCCCATATTTAACTTTTTCACTTCCAGATAATTTTATAGCAGATGTCTAAAGAAAACAAGATTCAAAATTAATAAAATAAGTATGCACAATTCTACAAATGAAGGAAATAAATAGCTTTTGTAAAACATGTTTAAAAGTTTCCAAAACACCTAGGAACGTTTCTATAGTATGCAAACAGCCAAAACATGCATGGCGTGATGCAAATAGATAATAACTTTTCACACACATATAATGTTGTTTAAAACTGAACAAGTTTATAGGGAAGGTCACTGAGTCTGAGGATTTAGGGCTACATGTCTAGTGCAGTCACAGATTGTCAGATTAGGATTTTGTTGTTGCTCCCACTTGTCCTTGCGATATTTATTTATTTATTTATATTTTTAAAATATGTTCTATAGTTCTGTAGGAATATTTATCTGTAAGATGTTTTCTAATCTGGTATGTTTCAAACAGAAATATGTGGAACAAATGTTAGATCTGATTTTGAGTTTTTATTCTTTCTTTCTTTTCACCATTTCAGCATTCAGAAGATTCCTGGTCAGAAGAAGGGGAACTCAGCGATGATGAAGAATCCTTACAACAGCCTCCATGTCGACAGTCATATTCAGCCCAGAGTTCTGAGGGTGTCTTTTCTGAGGAGGACACGACCAGCGACCAGTCTGGACACAAAGATGGCAGTGGTGATGGAGAGAATGGACACCTATCGACTGGCAGCACAGAGAATCTAGAGGCAGAACTGTCTAAGTCTACATGCATATCAGATGGCTTGTCTGACAGGGAGTTGACTGTACAGAAGATGAAAAACAAGGTTAACTCCACTGACAGAATATTTGAGGTGAGTTGAATAGTAGAAAAGGGTTCTTTATTAATATCTTACCACAGCTGACATCACAGGAGAGTCCATCATTTTTTAGGGTAAGACTGGGTTTCTCCACTTTCAGATGCTTTTAACAACCCCAAAACATCTAGAACTGGCCCTAACCCCAACCAACCTATGTCCCACGAGAGAGGGCAGCCTAGGTCCTACATCTGCATGCAGCCTATCTGTCACCCCCTTAAATATTAGACTGTCCCGTGACCTGTGGATTTCCCCTATTTGGGGTAGGATATTAATAAAGCACATAAAAAAGTTGGCTTCTGTCTCTAGAATTTGCAGTCTCTTCTTGATGACACAGTCAGATTTCTTTAATCTTGTTCCTAACATTTTTTTGGGTCTCTCAATTAATATATTGTATCTGGTTTGAAGAGTGAGTTTAATAGTTGCTATCTCTCTATGTGGGTTCTAGGATCCCATGGGAAAGAGAGGGAAGGTAGACCCACTGCCCCCATAACGAGCATGTTGTAAAAGTCAACTAGTTAAGGGTGTTTCCATTGAAGTTTGAAAGTTAACAAACCAATAATCTGCATACAAATAAGCCAGATCTTGAAAAAAAAAATTTATGCAAAAACTCAAGTTCTGGTTCAAGATGAAAGTCCGGAAGTGGGCAAACAACCAGAACATTCTGTCACACTTTACAGCTGGTCAATGTCAAGAAGAAGAAGAGGAAGAAGAAGAAAAAGAAGAAGAAGAAGAAGAAGAAGAAGAAGAAGAAGAAGAAGAAGAAGAAGAAGAAGAAGAAGAAGAAGAAGAAGAAGAAGAAGAAGAAGAAAAAGAAAAAGCAGCAGCAGAAAAGAATATTTGGTAGAACTGATCTAAGTGTACCTATATATCAGACAGTGTGTTGACAGAGAGCTGACTGTCCAGAAAATAAATGAATAAATGAATACAAAATATACATCACTGCACTCAGGGCATTCCCACACATGCTCCCTCTCCTTCCTTTGTAGTAGATTAAGAGTTCCCATCCTGACAGTGACAGTTGCTACCTGATTAAAAGTCTACTTGTCATTTCCACTGTGCAATGAACAACTATCCAAACCCTCTGAAAAGAAGATGAAGAACTTCAATTTTAACTCTCTCCAAACAAACCTGACAGCTATTTTTAGGTTAGCTATGCTATATTTAGCACTGACCTAGATCTGATTTCTGCCACATTATGGTTTAATGTTAGAGTTAAATTGCACAGTTTGTCCATAAGTTGCACAGTGTGTCGCACATTATATCGACACACACATATTTGAAAAATAAAATAAACCACATAAGGAAAAACCTTTATGTCACACAATGTCTTTGGACTTTTATGGGAACTCCCAGATTTCCTTTGTTTGGGGTAAATAAAAATTGAAGTACCAAAGATGAAAAACAAGGTTAGTTCCACCAGAAGAATATTTGAGATGAGTTGAATAATTGAAAAGTTGGCTTTTGACTCTAGAATTCTCAATCTCTTTTTGATGACGCAGTCTGATTTCTTCATTCTTGTTCATATCTTTTCTGTCTCTCACTTAATTCATTGTATTTCTCTGCAGCATTTATTTTCTTAGCCATCATTGGCTGTAAACTGGGAGACAAAAAAAAAACCTGACAGAAAATTTAGTTTCACATCCGGATCTTTTCACAAATCTGGCAATGCAAACTATTGTTTCCTCACCTCTCAGGTGAACTCTGACTTGGAAGAAAACACTCCTAATTAATCTTCTTCTTTTTCTATCCTTCTGTCAGAAAACTTATATCAGGAGGCTGGTAGCTTTAATTAAAGCTATTGGCAAGTCCATATCCTCTCGTGAACCATACAAATTTGTCTTCATTGTGGTTGGAACAGGCCAGATTGCATCTCTGTTGTCAGCATGCAGTTGGTGGCGCGGTGATTTATGTCACAGGCGTGAGGGAAAGTTCAGTCCAACATGGTGTGTATAAGGAGATACTACGTACGTCACTCGGGCGCCAGACTTCACTGTTCTGGTTTTACGGAACTTCACGCAAGACCCCTGCAGCACGTCCTCGTTGTGCGCCACAGATAATGTCTCAAATGAGCATTAACAGAGCTGTCAGGGGATCTCGGAGTTTGGCGGCCCCCAGAGGTGATGTGTCCATGTGGCTCTCATCAGCCAGCCCCCAAACGCTTGGGTGAAAAAAGTTATCAAAACTCATTAGGAACATGAGTATGCTTGCCAAACGTACAGCCAAAATCACAACCCTTGGTTAAAAGATTGCGGAGTGAAGAGAACATTGTTCACTGTACATCCTCTGTTAACCCTCAGTGTCGTCGTCACCGTGCGGAGGTACACCACAACAGCAACCATCCATAGGCTGGCCATCCATGTACATCCTCGGTTAACCCTCAGTGTCGTCATCACCGCGCTGAGTTACACCACAACAGCAACCATCCATAGGCTGGTCATCCATGTACATCCTCTGTTAACCCTCAGTGTCGTCGTCACCGCGCTGAGGTACACCACAACAGCAACCATCCATAGGCTGGCTTTCCATGTACCTCCTCGGTTAACCCTCTGTGTCGTCGTCACCGCGCTGAGGTACACCACAACAGCAACAGCCCATTGGCTGGCCAAGCCTAAATGTCCGACAAAACTAGATCCTATGGCACACGTATAAGCTCACAATCTGACCATCACAATTTGTGTTGAACGGAAAAAGACCAAATGTCCACACCCAAAGACCCCACTCGCCCAAGTGTTGGGACCAAACTGATAACGATATGCCTAACGCAGGATGTAAAATTCTGTTGGGCTAACGGCTCATCAAAAAATCTAACGTGCGAAGAAAAAAGAATGTACCTATTCGTGTGGTCACAAAAGTCCAAAACCCACGGGCTGCTCCCCGCTGACTTCTAGAGGGCGCAGCCCTTGTCGAGCGGGAAGCCTAATACAGTTGTGAGGTTAAGCAGGCATGTGCAGGACGTGACGATTCCTTGGGTGAGCTCAGAACCAGAGCGCCATGTGCCGGCTCTGCATACATGGAAGCCTCCTTGGATGGCGGGGAATGCTCATGATCTGCCCCTGCCTTCCCTTGAGGGCTAACCGTTCCACAGGGGTATTCCGGTCCGGGGGCAATACCCGCGGAGAAGGAGACAAAGTGGACACCACACAAAACAATGGCCACAGTCACCCTAGAAATAGGCCTGACGTCTTTCTTCGAAGTCGGAGTACATCTGCCCATGAGGCAGGGAACAGTAAAACGGTTGTACACGCAAAAATCAGGTCCAGGTGAAAGCCAAAAGTCCAAGCGGATGATTAACCTGGACCTTCTGCCGGAATTCACAGCCGGTGAACGATAAAAAAAAAAAAGCATGCAGTTGACAGTGTTGAAGCACATGCTCAACATTTTTGGGTGCCACACTGCAGGGACACGTCTCCGTGTTTTCTACGCCCAAAAGTTTGAACATATGTTGACATAGTCTGTTGTGCCCTGTCCTTAGTCTGAATATAATACACTGTCCCTCTCTAGAGAGGTGGTGAAGCGAGTCTTAAGGAGAGAATCTGGTGTGTGTATACAGCCAACTTTCTTGGATACTAGATTGTATTAATGTTTTCATCTCTTGATATGTTAAGTCAATGTTTGGTTGTACCACTTCACTGCCACTTCTGCCCAATCTATTTGATATTTCATTGCCTTCCAAGCCACAGTGACCTGGAATCCACTGCATTACAGACTGTTCTACTGAAGAGTTCCCCTCCTACAATATTCTTTTTTACTTGGCAGTGGGTCTGCCCCCCCCCTTTCCCCCCCCCTCCCCCCCCCCCACAAAATGGGGCTCCAGAACCCACATGGGAAAGAATGGAACATTTTTAACCCAGTGATTCTGTGGAAAAATTTTTAATCTGTTTGTTTCATTCTCTGCAGGTTGTGAGTTTTGTTTCGTATTCTGTTCCTTGGTTTGTAAGTGCTGGCATTTTAGAAACACGTTTCTCAACCTGTTGTCCGTAGATTAGTGCCGGTCCCCTGATTGTCTTTTCTTCATTAAGCTTCTTTATAACATTTAAACATGGTATAGCAGCTAGATGCTCGACTGTGGACTAAAAGGTCATCGAGCCTTGGTGGAGCAGGACTTTTTTTTCCTAAATGACCTTAGGTCAACCCAGCCTTAAATGGGTACCAGGCATAGTCCTTGGAAGCAAAGGTGGCAGTCAAGATATTGACCACATCACTCACCCAGTGCGGATTGTTCTTTAAAATACAAGTCTTGCCTTATGTGCCCAATGTTTCTGAAGGTGTGGAAAAGCGTCTTTTACTTTTTATTTTTTTATTTTTTACTTTTGTATTTTTTTTATAACAATTATTACAGACTTATAAATTCTTCCACTTCATATTATTTCAGAACTCTGACACAGAAACAAGTTTAGATTCTGATGAGTGCTCAGATATAACAGTCTCTACTGCAGTCTTCATGACCCGGTCTTTGGAGAGTAGCACCCTCTGGTAGCAGCTGTAGCATCACAACACACCCTGTAAATGCAGCAGCCTCATTTAAAGATTCTGAGATAGCATTTTTTTCCCATCACCCTTCTAGAGCTTCAAACCACCCAACTGAACCAGCCATAGAAAGTTTACTTAGTTAAACCAATTATTGTATAAAAAAACACATGATTCACAAAGTTTTGAGGGCATTGTAACACAGACAAGTTTATTATAAATGTAATTCTTTTCCCTTACGATTCAAAGAAAAAAAGTGTTTCTGTACTACATTATTAGGGCTGTCAGTACCAAGCTACTATTCTGGTATTCTAAAAAGTTACTACTTGAAGTAATATAAGGGTGACTGAAAAGTAATGCCCCATTTCAAAATACTTAAACTTTATTTATCAACTATAATTTTTACAAGAAATGGATATAATAGGACAGAATTTAGTGTGAGATTCTATTTAAAATTTGCTATTGGCACCAGCTTTTACTACCAGCTTCCCAAACTGCCCAGAAAGCCCATCAGCTGGTTTCACCAGGAACTTGTGGAATGGAAGACATAACTTCTTGTAACTGCTCTTCAAGTTCTTCCAAAACAAAACAACCAGTCCGAAATACAGACAGAAACAGATTTAATTTACGGATTACATTCTTTTACATTAAAGATCAAACACAAAATATTTTAGACAAAAATTACCATCAATATTAATAATTCTTTTAAAACAGGGAGTTACTGTTTTTTTGATCGGAGATATAATATAGAATAGAGAAATAAACTGTGAGCCATATATGATAAACAATGACACAACAGGACAATTGTGATATTTGATCTGGGAAGATAGAATAATAACACACTGAAACAGGAGTTGAAGTAAGAACTGGAACAAAGTGTGTGAGTGTTAAACCTGACAGGTCATTCAAATTTAGCAAAAGTAAACTGTGACAGTTGATCTGGGAAGTTAGAATATTAACAATTAGAGAGAAGTTACATTAATAGCTGGAGCAAAGTGTGTGAGCAAAAAACCTGACATGGTTATTAGCTGTTCTTAAAAGTATACCACGACAGTTGGTCTCAAAAGTTGAAATAATAACATTAAAACAGAAGTTAAATTAAGAACCGGAACAAAGTATGTGAGTGTAACAGCTTGACAGTTTATTAAAAAGTAAAGTAAAGTCAGGTGGAGCTGTGTGGTCTGGCAGCTAGACACTCGCCTGCAGATCGGAAGGTTGTAAGTTTGGATCCTGATGGGAGCTGTACTTTTTCAAAAATTATCTTCGTTCCCAGGTCGACCCAACCTTAAGTGGGTACCAGGTGCAGTCCTGGGAAGTAAAGGTGGCTGGCATCATGCTGACCACATCCCCCACCAAGTGCCGTTGGGTCTATAAAGCGCAGGTCTAGCCCTATGTACCCAATACACCTGAAGGTGTGGAAAAGGGTGCTTTACTTCATTTTACTTTAAAGTAAAGAAAAGGACCCTTTTCTATGTCTTTAGGCATATTGGGCAGACAGGGCTAGACCTGTATTTTATAGACCGGAAGGCACTAGGTGGGTAACATCACGTCAGCCACCTTTACTTCCCAGGACTATACCTGGTACACTAGAGGCTAGATCAACCTGGCAGCCAAGAGTCATTTATAAAAAATACAAATAAAAGTCTGGCTCTGTCAGGACCCCAATCCGTGACCATCCTCCTATCCGTAGGCGAGCGTCTAGTTGCTTTTTATAGTTATTAGGAGTACAGAAAAGTAGCCTTTTTATAGTTATTAGGGGTTCAGAATTGTTGCTTTTTATAGTTATTAGGGGTTCAGAAATGTTGCTTGTTATAGTTATTAGGGGTTCAGAATTGTTGCTTGTTATAGTTATTAGGGGTTCAGAAATGTTGCTTGTTATAGTTATTAGGGGTTCAGAAATGTTGCTTGTTATAGTTATTAGGGGTTCAGAAAAGTAGCTTTTTATAGTTATTAGGGGTTCAGAAATGTTGCTTGTTATAGTTATTAGGGGTTCAGAAAAGTGGCTTGTTATAGTTATTAGGGGTTCAGAAATGTTGCTTGTTATAGTTATTAGGGGTTCAGAAATGATGCTTGTTATAGTTATTAGGGGTTCAGAAATGTTGCTTGTTATAGTTATTAGGGGTTCAGAAATGTTTGCTTGTTTAGTTATAGTTGCTTGTTATAGTTATTAGGGGTTCAGAAAAGTTGCTTGTTATAGTTATTAGGGGTTCAGAAAAGTTGCTTGTTATAGTTATTAGGGGTTCAGAAAAGTTGCTTGTTATAGTTATTAGGGGTTCAGAAAAGTTGCTTGTTATAGTTATTAGGGGTTCAGAAAAGTTGCTTTTTATAGTTATTAGGGGTTCAGATTTAGAAAAGTTGCTTGTTATAGTTTATTAGGGGTTCAGAAAAGTTGCTTGTTATAGTTATGTTTGTATAGTTATTTAGGGGCTCAGAAAAATTTGCTTGTTATAGTTATTAGGGGTTCAGAAAAAAGTTTATAGTTTTAAATAGTTATTATTTTATTAGGTTTCCGAAATGTTGCTTTTTATAGTTATTAGGGGTTCAGAAAAGTTGCTTTTTATAGTTATTAGGGGTTCAGAAAAGTAGCCTTTTTATAGTTTTTAAAGAGTTCAGAAAAGTAGCCTTTTTATAGTTATTAAGAGTTCAGAAAAGTAGCTTTTTATAGTTATTAAAGATTGCCAGAAAAGTTGCTTTTTATAGTTATTAGAAGTTCAGAAAAGTAGCTTTTTTATAGTTATTAGGAGTTCAGAAAAGTAGCTTTTTATAGTTATTAGGAGTTCAGAAAAGTAGCTTTTTATAGTTATTAGTTTAGAAAAGTTGCTTTTTATAGTTATTAGGAGTTCAGAAAAGTTGCCTTTTTATAGTTATTAAGAGTTCAGAAAAGTAGCTTTTTATAGTTATTAAGATTTCAGAAAAGTAGCCTTTTTATAGTTATTAAGAGTTCAGAAATGTAGCTTTTTATAGTTATTAAGAGTTCAGAAAAGTAGCTTTTTATAGTTATTAGGAGTTCAGAAAAGTAGCTTTTTATAGTTATTAAAGATTGCCAGAAAAGTAGCTTTTTTACAGTTATTAAGAGTTCAGAAAAGTAGCTTTTTATAGTTATTAAGAGTTCAGAAAAGTAGCTTTTTATAGTTATTAAGAGTTCAGAAAAGTAGCTTTTTATAGTTATTAAAAGTTCAGAAAAGTAGATTTTTATAGTTATTAAAAGTTCAGAAATGTAGCTTTTTATAGTTATTAAGAGTTCAGAAAAGTAGCTTGTTATAGTTATTAAGAGTTCAGAAAAGTAGATCAATGTAAGGCTGATATGGACAAACTCATGCTGACTTGCTTGGTTCTAAATGAGTTTAATCACGTGTTGATTAGTTACCACTTGCACAATTAAATTTTTTGCACGTTTTCTGCCTTATCTGGTTTGTTACTTTAGTCTACTCTGTCAGTATGTTACTTTAATTTTACCTGCCTCGTCCATATGTTAGTTACATTAGTAAAATGTGTCACTTCTAATTGTTACATTAATGAACACTATCAATATTGTTACACTGATGCTTATCTGTCTCTTCCAGTCGTTATATAACTCTATAAACTCTTGTTACCCGTAACCACCTGTTTCATCATTGTTACCTTAGGACACAATAACCCTGTTGTTAGTTTCATCTACTTCTATTTCATCCAGTTGTTACATTAGTCTAATATAACACTGTTGTTACATTAACTCTTTCTGTCTTATATGATTCTTAGCTTAGTCCACTCTGTTTCTATTGTTACTTTAAACTCCTATCTTATTTAATTGGTACATTAGGACACACTATCTGTACTAATAGTATTATCTACTTCTGTCTTATACTTCTTCTTCTCATTCACCAGTGGTAAACTCAGTTGAAACATTCTGGTTGTTCACCAACTTTTGGTCATTAGTCTTGTTCCAGAACCTGAGTTTTGCATTCTATAGGTCTGGCTTATTTTAATGCAGACTGTTGGTTCCTTGCCTCTCAGGCAGGAAACACCCATAATTTGGCAAGTTTTGTGACATGCTTGTTAGAAGACAGTGGGTCTATTTCTCCCTCCCACCTTATATGATCCCAGAACCCACACATGAACTGTCTCATATACTTGTTACATTAGTCCACTCTATCACCATTGTTACATTAGTTCACTATCACCATTGTTACATTAGTCCACTCTATCACCATTGTTACATTAGTTCACTCTATCACCATTGTTACATTAGTTCACTCTATCACCATTGTTACATTAGTTCACTCTATCACCATTGTTACATTAGTTCACTCTATCACCATTGTTACATTAGTTCACTCTATCACCATTGTTACATTAGTTCACTCTATCACCATTGTTACATTAGTTCACTCTATCACCATTGTTACATTAGTTCACTCTATCACCATTGTTACATTAGTTCACTCTATCACCATTGTTACATTAGTTCACTCTATCACCATTGTTACATTAGTTCACTCTATCACCATTGTTATATTAGTTCACTATCACCATTGTTACATTAGTCCACTCTATCACCATTGTTACATTAGTTCACTATCACCATTGTTATATCAGTCCACCCTGTTACCATTGTTACATTAGACCATCCTATCACCATGGTTACATTAGTTACATTAGTTACATCAGTAGCTGCTTTGGTCCACCCTATCAGTATTGTTGCTTTGGTATTTTATTTATAATTCACTTCAAACAAAGGAAATCTGCAGTTCTCTGAAAAGTCAATATTTTAGGGGTGTTGTGGGATGGAGTTTGGGTTAGGAGTAGGGTTTGTCTGAAGCAGTCGGAGTTGACAAAGATTCCAACCCCAACCCATAACACCCTAAAATATTGGACTTTCCCAGAAACTCTGGATTTACTTTGTTTGAGATGAAATAAAAATAAAGTATGATACTTCTACTTTTCTTATCTTATTGAGTTGTTGCATATGACCTCTCTGTAGCTTTCACTAACTTCAAACTCTTTTTGCATTATCTAATTTTATCACTTTTAGAATCAGCTTTAACTTATTCCCAGTTGTTGTTTCAGTTTCTTTGCTTCCATTGTGTTATCTTTTTTCTTCAACTTTTTTAGGCTCATACACTATTACTTGCTTGCTTGTTGTACCCTACCAGGACATCACACAAACGATAAACACCCAGTGACACAAAGTGACACCATACGGATGAAGATCACCCATGGAGATGTCCCAGAAACCCGTTTCGGCCGTTATGGCCACAATCAATTGTGGCCCAGCTATATTCAGGGCCCCAGGCAAAGGTTAGGGTGGGGCTTTAAATAACGAAAAATTGCATCCCACTGGAGGGCAACTTGGATTAAACACTATAACTGTGAGCAACTGCGGCTTTGCACAGAAAAACCCTGACCTGATATGGGACAAAATGTTTTGTTAAATTAAAACCCCACCCCAGCTTTCGTCAAGGGCCTTAATATAACATAATGGCTGAATGGGGTTTCTGGGACTTGCACTGGGGGATTCTCATCTGAGTGGTGGCACTTTGTGTCACTGGGTGTTGATCGCTCATTGTACAGTCGTGTTGAGGCTAAGCATCACTAACTCATTAGGAATTAAAGAAACACATTCTGAGATGGAAAGCATCATATTAATCCATTCCTTGTAAACTAAACCTTCCTGAGGCTTGTCACAGGCTCTATGAAGTCACCTGCTTTGTCTTTCGCTCTCAGTGGGTTAACATCATGCTCTACAGATAGAGAGACTAAGCCATGTGGGACAATACCCAGTGTATTCTTCTTTTTCTTTGTATTTACCGGCTGTAAGCTCCAGGGGAAAGTTCTGATTGTTCGTCCACCTCCAGACTTTAGTCTTGTTCCATAACCTGAGTGTTACATGCAAATCCATTTTACAGATCTGGCTTATTTATGCACAGATTGTTGGTTCCTTGCCTCTAGGGCAGATGCACTCCGACTTCGAAGGATGCCCCGATTTGGTTGACTCCTACAACATGCATGTTGGGGAGGCTGTGGGTTTATTCTTATTTTCCTCACAATAGCTCCCCAGAACCCACACGGGGAGCCCAATGTATGAAAGTTGATCATTTTTACTTCTTATACCATTTATTTCCACTCCTTGGCAATCTTCCCTTCCAGTATTGTTCTGAATATTTTCTAGTGCCATTTTTTTTAGCCTGGGATAACCCTGGAGCTGTACTGATTGGGGAAAAAAAAACAGTTCTGTCCCCTGTTGAGATTTAAACTCTGACCAGTGTCTTGATTAACAAGCGCACTAACCAGTTTGCCACCCTGTCTGAAATTTATGTTACATGCATGTATATAAATCAGCGTTGTTCTCTTCATTTTCAATCACCCTTACAAAATTTCTATTGATATTTAAGCATACCGTTTCTACATTTTATCTTATTCTTAATGTAAGTGTTAAAATGTCTCTATATTATGGACTTGTTCTTTTGTTTTCTTCTGCAATCACCCTTAAAAGGATTGATGACTTGTTTTCATTCACAGCTAGGCTTTAATATCTGAGCCTTTTGGCCCAACACATCCAGTTTCAGTAAATCATGATATAATTGCCTTTAATGGCATGCTTGTTAAGTGGGCCTGCTTTTTCTCCCAAGTACGGGGGGCCTGGACTGGGGAATGGGGAAATTATGGGCTGAAAACATCATCCTTAGCAGACCAGGCGAATCATTTGTTATTACCCCCCGTGTGGGTTCCGGGGCCCCATTGTGGGGAAAACAAGAATAGACCCACTGCCTCCCCAAAAGCATGTCGTAAGAGTCAACTAATTGGGGAGCTTCCTTTGAAGTCGGAGTGCATCTGCCAGAGAGGCAAGGAACCAACAGTCTGCATTCAAGAGAATGGGATCTGTAAAACTGATGCACACGCAACACTCAGGTTCTCTAGCAGGACTGCAGTTCAGTAGTGGACGAGCAACCATAACCTGCCGCCAGAGTTTACAGCTGGTGAACGCGAAGAAGAAGAAGATTTGTTATTACTTTGGTTTCTGTACTTATAATGAATCAAATGATGTTTCTTATTGCAGAATTAAACAAGGGAAAATACTGTATATCATATTGTTTAGTTAATGGGATATAAAGCAACTCACAGGGCACCTCGTCCCAATAAGAGACAAATTTTTAAAAAATTTTTTTATTTTAGAGCTGTAGTCGGAGACCCTAATATAAATCTAACAGTTGAACAGGTTTTTCTGGAACTTGTACCCGAGGGACGGTTCGAATTTGAATGGTGCCACTTTGAGTCACTTGGTGTTTATCACTCCTTGTGCAATCCTGGTGGGGTTTAACCTCCCTCACTCACTCAGCTCACAGAGCAACACCATACCTACCACCACTGGACTACAGGTTAATTTTTAACATTTTGTGGTGCCCAAAATCTCACTGTTAAATGGCTTTATGATTGATCAGAGTTTCGACAATATTTTTGCATTCTCAAGTTGTTAATCCTACAGACTACAATCCTGGAAAAGGGGGAAAGGGGATGGGTTGCTTGTGTTGATTGACCTGAGGGCAAACTCAAAATGAGCTCAGTAATTGTTAATGTTTTTTTTCTTCTTCTTTTGATGGTATCTGGTCTAAACCAGAATCATCAATCCCCCTTGGCTTCTATTTTATTGATACAATTGTGTTTTTTAAATAATATTTTACTGTTTACTGCCTAGAGAGACCAGGGTTCGAATCCTCAGTGGCGCTGAGGATTTTTTCTGTCAGGAATCAAAATAAAATCCTTAACTGCACAGTCGTGGTAACAGCACCAGCCATGTGGCCATAAATTTTAAGGCTCAAATACACCCCCCCCCCCTCCCCCACCTAAGTGGTATCACAAAGGCAGTAATTGGCAGTTTACTGTCTAGCTGTTTGAGCTTTTAAATTTTCGCATTTTTCTTGGGCCAGCTGTTGATTTTCAGAAGTGATTTATCAAGCAAGGGAGGCAAGATTGTGGTAGTTAGAAAGTACACTTCAGAACAAGTAGAGAATTGACAGATTAGTAACTGATACGCATCATTATCATCCTCCTTCTTCTTCTTCATCTTCTTCTGTCACCATTAAAAGGTCAGTTGGAACATTGTGATGTGGTTGACAGCTAGGCTATGATATATATATATATATATATATATATATATATATATATATATATATATATATATATATATATATATATATATATATATATATATATATATACATGACATTTGGCTTAACACAAGCAGTTTCTTTCAAAGTATGTTGTTAGTCATTTTGACAACATGCTTGTTGAGGATAAGTTTAGCTGCCACCACTCCTACATTCCCCCAAATGTGGCCCTGGAAGCCATACAGTGAGATAAGCACTCAGTAGGTTTGAACACATTCCATTCAAATGAGGACATTCCTTGTATACAACCAGGTCAGGTAAGAGCAACATTGATATCAGATTATGATTTGTTGTTTACTATCTTTTCCCCCTTAGTTTATTCATTCCAAAATTTAAGAGTACAATGATGTTGAGAAATATTTTTTTTTTTAATGTTTAGCTTTTCATTCAGTCTTGGCAAACTGTTTTAATACATTTATGATGTCATATTCACTATTCAAACCTAGAGTGCACATTTGTTCACTGGAAAAGCCATAAAACTTTTTTTTTTTTTTTCCATAATTTATCTATAAATGAGCAGGGACAGAACAGTGGTCTTGTCATTATGTATTGGAATCGCCATAAAGGAAAGCAACTCACCAGTTTATAGTGACATACTCAATGAGTATGCTAAAGAAGGTCCAAAATGGCAAGCTCTTACTACAATGTGTTCTCAGCCTCCAAAAGTCCCACCTCAAAAAAACTGTCTTGGCTTTACACGCCAGGACACATGCTGGGGTGAAAGCTAATGAAAAACTGAACAGACTGTATGTCTTCTCTTCTTTACGTTCACTGGCTGTAAACTCTGGCAGAATGTTCCGGTTCTTCATCCACCTTTGGACTTAAGTCTGGTTCCAGAACCTGAGTGTTACCTGCACACCTGTTTTACAGATCTGACTGATGTGTGTGCAGACTGTTGGTTCCTCACCTTTTCAAAGGAAGCTCCCAGTTAGTCGACTCTTGCGACATGCTTGTTGGGAAGGCAGCTGATGTATTCTTGTTTTCTCCAAAATGGGACCCTGGAACCTACACGGAGAAGACAGTAGGTGTCCCCAGTGTTTAATAGAGGAAGAGGTATGTGCAGAGCAGACATACTGAATGGGCTGCGTTTAAGAGATATTAAGACACAGGAGTCAGAGACAATGAGAAGCCTGTGGACTAGCCTGTAGAAACCTGTTGCAGGGTAAAGAAAGAAGACATGTCAGACTCCTGGTTGGCAGTTTGAGCACAGAGACACTGAGAAGGCTGCTGAATCAGAGGTCTGAGCATGTATGGGGTGGAATGATGTGTTAGGTTGTCGATATGGGTAACAAGTAACAATCACATTTGATGCTGGGATGTTTCGAAAATGTAATTGGGTTTGTAGTTAATCGAAGCATAAAATAAGCATCAGGAAATATTTTTGTGAGTAAAGAGGACTGGTTTGATTATGAACATATCACTTCGTCATGTAGGTTTACCAGGCCCTGATGTTCGCATATGTGTGTGTGTGCGTTTGTCTATGTGTGTGTGTGTGGGGGGGGGGGGGTGAAGGGGGGATAATAGATCCACTGCCCTTAATAAGCATCTCATATTTTGTAAGGTAAAGTAATCATCATTCCAATTTCCCAGCAAACGGGTGACCCCACAGTTGCTGCATTCCTGTGCCAACTGCATTACTGCATATCATAAAAGGTGTTCTAATTCAGCTTTGATGAAATCGGATGTTTTTGACTGAAAGGCACAGATATCACAGCCTAGCTTTAAACCATTACATAGCATGCCAGACAAATGCCTTTTTCAAGCATGAACACGGGAGAACAAAGAACACCTCATCACTTTTACCGAGCTTTCACTGGCCAGTTAGATCAAGAGTAGCACCATATACCCACTATGTGTTGAGGAATTTTTAAAAGTCCTAAACTTACTTTTTATCTGAACTTATATTCTGTGCTCAGTTATCAAAGCCTACTTTTTATCTGAACTTATGTTCTGTGCTCAGTTATCAAAGCCTACTTTTTGAAACTGTTCCTTTCAGTGAATTTCGTTCTTTACTTAAGTTACAGGATCAGATTGATTTAAAAAAAAAAGAAAAAAAGAACAGCATAAAAAAACATGAGGCATAACCATAGATGCTTCTTTTCCTGTATAATCTGATGTCACTGGCTGTTTATAATTGGTATCAATCATGGTTAGTAATTCTGCTTCTTAATGCAATCATTTAGACCGTTTTAACATTCATAAAAGGTATAGAACCCTATTTCTAGCTGATCCTAGTACCATGGTAACAGGGTGCTTGATCAACATTTTCTTTTTCAAACTCTAAAGGTTAATTATTAAAGTGAGAATGATGCAGCAAGGATTGACAAGGGGATCTGGCCCATACTCGACGCTGAGAGGAAAGGCAAGACGGACATATGACAAGACTGCTACTGTCGCCACTGGTTTTAGAACTCTGTGCTAGCTCCTGAAAATGGGGACAGAGCGCTAATGGAAATGCCCCAAGTGTTGTGATGTCAGTTTTTGAATCAAGCTCAATCAGTAAGCAAAGTAAGCGTCAGGCAAATGATGCTACATTTATACTTTAATAAATAAATCAATAATGCCATATTCTTTTTTTTTTAAATTGTGTGATAAAATCAGTGGATGTTTGTTTTCACTCTTAATAAGGACCATAGAAACATTCCAGTTTAATTCTGTTTATTTAGTACATTGTTAAAGAATGTATTTATGTGTTTTCCTTTACTTATTTACATCGCTATATAAAGTATTTCGGTTGTCTTCACTCCTAATCATCATTAACTCTTTTAGCAGCAAAAAACAAAAACAACTCATCATGCTCTTTTTTATGACGTTGTATATTGTAATGATTCCAGAACTGCTCTACTCCTAGTCTTCTGTTACATTAACCCATTCATATCCAAATGCTATCTTGAATCTCACTTTCTCATATCTTATCATTTTAACTCAACAAGACTTAAAGATTGTTTCTCTAGAGCAGACATAATGTCTGATATAAAGTATTGAATTAACAACTGCTTGCAATTAAGAGAGTCAATGAGAATGTGCAAAAGAAATTGTGGGGCTGATTACTCCTCTAGTAGAGAAACCCTACCTGAATAATCTAGCCACTCATGAAGAGTGGTGAAGACTGAGGTCGATCATCAAAGCACTCATGATAGATCCATATTTGCTCTAAACTCCTCCGCAGTAGCTCCACAAATGAATAAATCCTAAGAACTTCAGAAAAGAAAAAAAAAGAGATAAGTAATATGTTCAAAGATTTGGAAATAAGTGCAAGGCAAGCACACAATAGGTGAAAGCCTCTCATGAGATGTTTGAAAGCAATTCCCCCCCCCCCCTCAACTCCCCCCCACACACACACACACACACACACAAAATTTGCTGGTACTCACCATAAAATATCTACTACAATAGTGCTTCAAAAATGTGTACCACTGTGTACTGCCAGAGAATAAGTCCTGCTTCCATAGCCAAATGTAGACAAAGAGATAAACAAACCATCAGCATGCCAGAAAAATCCACACAGGGATATGTGTGGCAACAAAATCATTAGCTACCATTATTACTTTAAAAGATAAACATTCTGAAAAGGTGTGATAACATTGGGGTGACATACATTTGTAAGTAAGTAATTAAAGAATCAGAAGACCAGTGCTCTGTCACCTAAAAGAACTCCCCCTCCACCTGCCCTACACCCCCGACCCCAAGACCAGCTACTAACCAAGGCTACTTAAGACTAGGGAGCTATGCTGCTCAGCCAAGGATGGGTCACCAGAAGACCTGAAAATAGCTCATATACTACTGAACAAGGCAGATATTGTTTCACTGAATTTTGTATCAGATACAGTCACTGCTCCAGATCTTTAAAGAAACTCATTGTTTCCCCCCAAACTATTACAATTTGTAAAGCTTTACAGCAGTTCAACCCATGTCATTCCTAATTACTATATATATATATATATATATATAATATATATATATATATATATATATATATATATATATATATATATATATATATATATATATATATATATATATATATATAATATATATATATATATTAAAAAGTATATGTATTACGATAAGAAAGAAATGAAAATTGTTCATATGTAAATGTTCATGTTTGTGTATATAAATACCTGCTTGTAATGGTCTCATTGTATAGTAATGGTATTAAAAGAATGCTTGCCGAATATATGATATCAAATGTTTGACAAACACATATCTTTACTCATCAGTGTTTAAGCTTTTTAAGTTTGCTAAATGCAACTGACTTTACACCTCAAACATTCTAAGTTTTGCTGGTTCAAACTTATTCATAGTTTCGCTGGCTGAAACATCATCCGCATTACCAATTTGAATACCTCTACTTGTGTTAAACTGCCATTTTGTGTTTCTTGTATCTTATATTGTAAATGTTAGCCAGCCTACCTACCCATCACAATATCCATTAATTCATAACCATTAATAGTTCATATTATTATTATTCATATTTATATCATGAGTAAAATTTTTGGGTTACACAGTAAAACCTTGATAACATGAGTTTGCTTCAGAAGAACACTTGGTTTACAAGAACACAATTTTTATCATTGCTGGGATGTATTAATTTTAGTCATCAATTAGCATACATTTTTTTAACAGTCTTTTTTTTTTTTAAATTTCAGTCCTTTGGAATTCTTGCTGATAAGATTCTACTATAGTATTAGTTCTTGGTGTTGTGTTGGGCCAATTTTTGCTTTTCTGGAAAGAGTGGATCACTTGCCAATCCAACGGTCTTTTGCTTATCCAGACATGGATTTCTTAAAAACTGACCTAAGCTAAAATAGGTACCAAAACATTTCCTGGAAAGGAACAGCAGCTCTTGTGATACTGAGCAGAATATTCAGAATATTCCCATTTTGTACCAAATCCAGAAATATGAAGCTTCACCAAATATGCGGGTCAAGAAACAAATGATAAAATTATAAACAGTATATTCATACCAACACTTTGCCAGATTAGGGATTAGAACAATATCTCCTAAACAGGGAAGGGGGGGGGGGGGGGGGGGGGGGGGGGGGGGGTTAAGTGTAGGACCCATTTTACACTATTTGCTTATTGGGCACATAAAGCCAATCCTATACTTTTTTAAGACCAACCGGCATTCTGTAAGTACTATTTGTAGTAATTTAATCAACAATATCCTGTCTAACCCATTTGGAAATTAAGTGGAATATAAAGAGTTTCTTTCTTTCTTTTTTTTTTTTTTTTTTTTTTTTTAATTTCAGTAACGGACACTTAAGCTTTTTAATTATTATTAGTTTTCAATATTGCATAGCTAATGTATTGTTTGTAAAAGATTGTAGGATATAAATTGTTAAGTTTAATGTAGTTTAATGTACTTGTCAAACAATTATGATAATCTTAGTGTGTAATGTATCTTTGGGAATATTTAAAGTGATCCATGATAACATTATTCTGTCTTGAAATATATTAAACTGCACATGCTAATGACAGCTTGTGTTAATTTTAATGGAGATGGTGTTGTAATATTTGTAAAATGTAATCAATAATCGTTTTCTGCATGACAATTAAAAAAACAAATTCTGTTTATTACCATAAACTTTTTCTGCAGTTAACTTTAAAAAAAAAATGTCCTGTTTATTATCATGAACATGGTTATCTATAAACTTTTTCTGCATTATTTTAACATGATCAAATGAAGTATTAAGTTGATTAATAGTTATTTAGATCATTTCAGCAAAACTTAAATATAACTTATTGCTGAAATCTACATAAACATAGTAAATTCCTGACATTATTATGGCAAATTATGTGTACTATTAATTTATAACATATGTGGAGGTGTAATGTAATTATTTACTAAAATATTGCACATTTATGAAGGCACTTTCACATCTGTAATTATCAACTACGAAATCACATATAATGTTGGATTTTTATGTGAGTATTGTTGCTAGATGTGTGTATAAATCCTCACCCACTTTGAACAGCAGCATATGCAAGTACTAACTTGGTGTAGCCAATACAGATGCTATCCAGGATGCAACAATGTGAGTCGCAGGACTGATCAGATCATCTAGTAGTAGCCTGGAGGTAGGAGAATAGACAGACAGAATGGGCGAGTATGTTTGGTAATTAAAGAGAATCGGAGGGGGATTGTTCTTCTTCACTAATTTAAAGGCAGTTAGTACATGTCACTTTTTGTTTTGGTTTCGTTACTTTGTAGTCAAAAATTCTGACTCCCCCTCCCCCCTCCCATTTTTCAATTTGCCCCTCCAGTGTTAAACCCTGACAGGTAAACATCTAGTGACTATTTTCAGAATCCAACAGGATCAAATTCTAGACACCCTGTTCAGCAGGAAAAAGTTTTTTTGTCTTCTTTTCACAGAATGTTACAAGACCAACTTCATAATGTCTTACTAAATATACCACAAAATATGACTAGAAAGCTCAATGGAGGGAATGGAAAAGACGCACACAAACACAACCAAACGTTTCGACCAAAAATAGATGCAGTCACTCCCATTTATCTTATAATGTCTTAAGTATTTGTGTTTTCACTAGGCAATTTTACATTCAGTAAGGGGTTAACAGCCATTACTTTTCAGCCTTTTCACCTGCGAGATTTGGTTGTGGGGGAGGGGGGGAGGTTATGGTTAGTTTCTTCTTCTTTCGTCCGCCTGAAATAGATTATCTATATCTGCAATGTCGTCTGTAGTATGAATATCACTGTATTCTGTAATTCATTTGTCGACATGTAAAGTTAGACTTCAATAACCTTGGACCCAGGTTTTTCTTGGCCAGAACTTATGGACTGCAATGCAAATTTGGAATATTCTGCGACGTGCCCTAAAATGGGCCATCTTGGACGGCTGAAGGCACTTACAAAGAGTGACAGTCTTCATGCATGCATATTGTTGGTTAGGATTAGATGCAGGAATGCTGACAGGTGAAAGAAAGTAACAACACTGCTTGCAAACAGGCCAGTGCAATGGAGACGAATAATGACAGTAACACACACTTGAATTGATGATGCAATAAACAATATACACACTGAAAACTACCAACACTTGGCCCGCTTGAACGTAGCAGTTTAAGTGTGGTATGGTTACTGTTAAATGAACACCGACTAAAACTGACTCCAACCCCAGCCCTCTTATACCTTCCATGGAACTACCTAGGAATTTTCTTCCAAGTCTCACAGCCGACTTTGTGAGGTGAAAAAGCTTAAAAGAGCCAAGCTGCCTAAAGTTGACTTCATATTTGAACTCTTTCAGAACCAATAAGATTTTATTTTAACTCATCCCTTTTTTTTTATTGGTCGTTAAAAGTCATCACCTTTTAGATCTGTGGAAGTTAAAACAATATAACTGTGGGACAAGAGGAGTTAGGAATAGTAACAATTTTGATGGACTGGGTGAGTGTAAAAGCTAAACTGGACCAGTGGCACTGAAACAAATAAATCATTGTGGGTGCTTTTAAGGGGTTTGGGGAAAGGCGACTCCTTTACAAATATTCTAGGGGGACGTGCTATAGGGGTCCTATACTGAAACCAACAAAGGCACGATGGGTCATTTGGTACTTAGTTAATTAAATAACACAAAACGATGGAATTACAAATTGCCTATAATATTCTTCCATTTGCTCTATTTGTAGAGTTTAGTCAAGTTTTGGAAAAGAGCTATTGTTTCCTTCTTTCTTACTGTCTGTGTGTATTATGTGTCTTCCAGGTGAAATTATCAGCTTCTGTTACTTGACTATCAGTTTGTTGGTAAGGCACTGGTTTTTAACCTGTCAAGAGCAGGCAAGTTAACTCATTATGTTCGTTTATATTATTAGATGAAAACTGTTTTGGATTAGACTTTTCATAATTTGGCCTTTTTGATAGTCAGCCAGGCTATCACAGACATTTGGGCTGTTATGTGTAGATAACATGTTCATAAAAAAAACACATCAAAAACAATGTGAATCGACGTGTTTGTGTTTTATATTGTATGGGTGCTACAAATGCAGACACTTCATTGTCCGAATTCATTATTGAACAAAGACACAAAATGTATAAATTCAACGATAATTTCCTCCTCTTCCTCTTTTCTTCTTCTTCTTTTTCAGACCAACACCTCAGCATAAATAGTGGGTAATAAACCACTGCGGTAAACTTCAGTCATGAAGTGAAGGATGGACCAGTATATTTACCCTCAAAGTGAGGGATTAGTCTCACAGACGATAACCTTCAGTTGTTGAGACTCAGAGGACGAGTGACTAGACTCATGGACCCTCCCAGTTGTGGAGATACCAGTTCAACACTAGAGGAAGAGGCGCCAGTCACATGGAGCCTTGAAGACAGACACTAGAGACGAGACAGGAAACAAAACATCAAGGATCAGAGACGACACACAAGATACATGGATCCACGGTTAACAGAGACACATCAGATTAAAACACTAATGAGTCAGCGGCTATCCTTTGAATAACGGGCACATATTACGGCGGCCAAAAACACCCTAACAAGGCCTCAGTCACATGTAAATTGCGAACTTCCGGCGACTACAGCCACCGTCAAGAATATCTCCCATGCCGCTACGCACGGCGTGGAAATGGGCTAAGCTATATGGCTGGGATTCACGACCAAATAAAATGAAGGGAGCTGCGGTAGCTGCTGCTCGTGAGTCCCAGCCATCTAGTTTAGCGCCGCACGTAGCTGCGTGTGAGATACCCACGGCGATGGCGGTAGTCGCCAGAAGTCCGCAGTTTAATTTGCCGAAAGTGTGCAATTGACATGTGACTGAGGTCCTGTTAGGGTGTGTTTTGGCCGCAATAAAATGTGCCTGTTATTCGGAGGATAGCCGAGTCAACGATTATTTTTTTCTTGCTGAAAGGGGAGTAGGTGGGTCAAACAGTTTGGGAAACATTTACGATTTGACGTTAGTGATCGTCTGTCTGGTGTAATAAAAGTCCGTATCCTGCTCTGAGACTGTCTATTCCTGGAAATGGTCTAGGTTTTGAGGTCCTGAAATTGGTCGGCCCTAATTATAATAAGGGCCTGTGCTAGGGCAATCATTCCACCTATGGGGGATCCTTAGGATGACGTCGTGGCGTTGGTGGCTGGACGCCTGCCTAAAGATCGGAGGCTCGTGGATTCGCGTCCTGACAAAGCCGGACGTTTTAAAAAAAAATGACCTAGACTCTTAGATCGACCCAACCTTGAGTGGGTACCAGATGCAGTTCTGGGAAGTAAAAGCGGTCGGCGTGATGCTAATCACATCACCAACCAAGTGCCGATTGGTCATAAAAATTTAGGTTTAGCCCTAGATTTCCTATACGCCTAAAAGAGTGGAAAAGGGACCCTTCAAAAAATTTTTTTTTTATTTTTTAAAGACAGGTTTTCTTCCTGAAAGAAGTAAAAGAGTATGTTTGTTAGTAACATACTCTTTTACTTCTTTCAGGAAGAAAACCTGTCTTTAAAAAATAAAAAAAAAATTTAAAAAAAAGCAAAAAAAAAAAAAAAAAAGATGTTAAGTGGGGACCCTGAAAGGGCCTTGTCTTTGGTAGCTGTCTTCTTCTTCTTCTTCACTTCCTCTTTTACCACTGTGGGTGTCGAGTGAGATATAAGGTTCTGTTTCTAGCTCTTCTGGCTGCCTCGACCATAGGCACATCGTGCTGTTGTAGAGTTTCTCTGATGTTATCCTTCCATCTTGTTCTTGGTCTACCCCGTGCTCTACGTCCTTCTTCTCTTGCCATGTATGCTTTGAATGGTATGGTGTCACATGGCATTCTCTCTAAGTGGGCAAACCATTTCACTTGCTGTCTTTGTATGTAATCCAGAATTGGTTCTGTGCCGACTTGTTCTCTTATGATCTCATTTCTCATCTTATCTCTTATGGTCACTCCTACAGCCCTTCTCAGACATCTCATTTCCATGGTTACTAATTTTCTTTTATGGTTTGTTGTGAGTGACTATGTCTGGCACTGGTAGCACAGAGTTGGAATAAATATGCTTTGAATAAGATGTCTCTTTGTGCTGATTGGGATTGTCTTATGCTGTAAGAGGGGGGGCTAGCTGTCCCAATACTTGGTTTGCTTTACTGCATCTAATGTTAATTTCTTTATCCAATTTCCCATCTTCGGTAAATGTAGTTCCCAGATATTTAAACTCAGATGCCTGTTTAATGTCTTTGTATTCTATTGCTATGTTTAGATCTGTCTTCTTTTTTCTTGTTGACATTACTTCTGTCTTTTCAGTGTTGATTCTCATATTATTTGTTTTACATTCTTCATTCATGGATGTTAGATGTTGTTGCAATTTCATGGCTGTATCTGCTATCAAGGCCTGGTCATCTGCAAAGAGTAATTCGTTGATCTTACTAAGATCTTCATTCATAGGCTTGGCATTTTTGCATATACTGTCGATGTAGGTGATAAACAGCAGCGGTGATAAGACACACCCCTGTCTTACTCCAGATGTCACTGTGAAAGGATGAGATGTTCCCTGATTTATTCTAACTACACCTCTACAATCCCTGTATAAACTTTTGCACACTTCGATGAGGTGTTCGCTTACTCCATATCTTGCCATTACTTTCCATAATAATTGTCTGTCGACTCTGTCAAATGCCTTCTCCTGGTCTACGAATGCCACGAATAAGTTCTTATTGTATTCAATGTTCTTTTCTATTAACTGTTTTAGTGTGAAGATTTCATCTGTGTAGCTTCTATTTCTCCTAAATCCTATCTGTTCTTCTGCCAGCTGTGGTTCTATCACTGGTCTCAGTCTTGTTTCTATTATCTTGGCATACATTTTGCCAGCATGGCTTAAAAGAGAGATGCCTCGATATTGACCGCATTCTCGTTTGCTTCCTTTGTTCTTCCACAATGGTATAACTATTGCATGTTGCCAATCAATAGGGGCCGTTTGTTGTACCCATGCTGCATTGAATATTCTGTGAAGCCATCTGATGCTGCTTTCGCCTGCTGCTTGAATTATTTCTGTTGGTAATCTATCAGCTCCTGGTGCTTTATATTTGGGAGACTGTTTAATGACTTTTTCTATTTCATCCATTAGTATGTGTGGTTCTAACACTGTTGCTCTGTGCTCTTCAGTTGTTCTTTCCTGATGATCTCCTAGAGGATTAAAGAGCTCATTGAAGTATTCCCTCCATCTTTCTGCTATCTCGGATGGATCTCTCAATGTCCTTCCTGTCTTATCAATAATTATTTCGGTGGGGTTGTAGCTCTCATCTCTTTTATGCATATTTTTAACTACTTTGAAAAATTTTCTGCTGGCTGTTTTCTCATTTTCTGCTAGTGACTCACCGAAACGTTCCCAGGATGCTTGTTTTGCTTTCTTGACACTCCTGTTGGTTTCTCTCCTTTGCAGTCTATAGTTTATATAATCTTCTTCTTTCTTTGATTTTATCCACTGTTTATATAAGTCTTTTTTCTTTTTAATTGCTTCTTTTACTTCTTTGCACCACCAAGGTGAATATTTGTTGTTTCCCCGTCTGTTTCCACTCTTCCGTTTTCCACATAATTCTTCTGCAATACTAAGCATAGTTTTTTTTTTTATATTTACTCCATTCTTCCTCAATATTGCCAACTACATGTGGAAGTTATTTGAATGCTGTCTCTACTTTCTGTTGTAACTGTTCTTTTACTCCTTCCTGTTTCAGATTTGCTATCTTGATGAGATCCTTGTTTTTGTTTTATTTCTTTCTGTGTTTCTTTAATGTAAGATGTTTTGCTGTTAACACAACTATTTTATGGCCAGTGTCACATAGACCATTAGGGATTGCTCTTGAATCAAGAATTCTCCTTCTTCCTCGAACTCTGGTAAGTATAAAGTCAATCTGGCTCTTGATGGTGACATCATTCCATCTGTACCAAGTGTAAAGTTGTGAATCTCTATGGTCAAAGAATGTGTTCGTAATAAAAAGATTGTGCTGGCTGCATAGATCCAATATTCTTTGACCATTTCCATTTCTAGCACTGTTCTTAGCTGCATGTGGACCTAAAAACTGTTCGTATTCTCTTCTGTTATTTCCTACCCTCCCGTTGAAGTCACCCATTACATATAGTGTGCTGCTTCCCTCAACTTTCTTTATCTCATCAGACAGATCGTCAAAGAATTCATCTTTCTGCTCTTCTGTGTAATTATCATTGCATGGTGCATATATTATCTGTATATATGTTTCAGCTCAGTGACGGCTACAATTTGTTTCGAGACGGTGTGCCTGGTGGATACCCTGATACCGGAAACTGCAGCGTGCCGACTAGATGGTGACCAAACTAAACGTTACAATACGCAGCACATAAACATTGCCAAGATAGAGTCACTGCTCATTATAGGAGCTGACTGAAATTGGTAGGAATCTTTTTTTTTCTTTTCCTAACGACTACCATGACCATGACCATACTCTTCCAAAAATCAGTAATGAGGTAGCGTGGCCGAGTGGTCTAAGGCGCTGGTTTTAGGCACCAGTCTCTTCGGAGGCGTGGGTTCGAATCCCACCGCTGCCAATTAATTTTACTTGTTATTTACGCTATTGTATGTCGGCTATCCATAGAATTAATTGCAGTGGAATATTAACATTTGGCATGTAGACAAACTGATTCTTCAACGTGAGCTGACAAGTGGAGTGGTGAGGGGTAGTGGGTCGTCCAGCGCTACATTTTTTTGGCGGTGACTGCGGTCGTCGAGACCCTGAAACTCGCGCCTTACAAACACCAAGTGGATCAGTCACAGTTACGATGGTTTAGACAACTATGTAGAATGGCAAGAATGGTGGCTAAGAACCAGGAACCATACTTCCAGGATGACCCAGGGTTCGATGGGAAGTCAATATAGACAGTCCTTTACTGACAGAGTTAATCAAGTAACAGAAAGGGTATTGATCGGCACTCATAGAAAGAAGTAGAAAGATAGAACACACTAGACAACATAAAAATCGAAAGCCATAGTTACTGTGCCGGGATTTGAACCTGACCTGTCACCTCCAGACGGCGTCTGCGCCTCGCCATGAATACAAGTGCACTAAAAACATGGTCAACTAGGCAACCCCAAAAAGGTGTCTTATTGGCCATGTCTGACAGAGGACTCGAAAAATAAAAAGCCAGAAAGAAAACTGCTGATATAGAAGTCTGGCGATATCTCTGGCTGACCTCTACACCCCATGGTAGAAGAGGAGCGACTAAGTAAGACTATGGTCGTCGTCTTCCTCTTCTTCTTTTGTTGTCTCACTGATACCAGGTTGTAGCATGGCAGTGGGTTTGTGTATTTGTAATGCGCCTCTGTGATGTCTTAGGTAGTAGCTGCTTGCAGCTTTTTGCAAGTTTCAGCTACTCCTTTCATTTTTTTTCCAATTTTTATTTTCAATGCAACAGGGTCCACGGTATCCTGTTTCTGTGCACCCACCCCAGTACATGTATAATTCATGTCCCGCTTGCACCCATTTATCCTCGTAACTTGTTATTGTCAATACATTTACCAGTCTTAAATGTTTTTAGACAACAAGAGAACATTCTTGACAGACGGCCATTTATTTGTTCCTATGTGGAAGGGTATCAGAGCATAATATGCACACAGTTTTTTGTGTGTTAATTTCTTTATAAGCAAAACGTCTATTTATCTAGAAAAAAAAAATTTTTGAGCCAGAGGTCTTGAATTAGATAAAATACGAATGTTAAGATGACAATTTTAAAGAAGTGGTTTTGTAAAGCTGATGAATACATTTTTTCCCATTTGCTTTGTTTTGTTTTTTTTTTTTTTTTTTTTCAAAGGCATAGTTTTACCGTAGTCACCTCATATCGAACATGAAGAAAATACGTGGACATTGGAAACGAACGGAAAAAAAAATAATTAAAAAAATAATGGCAGCGGTGGGATTCGAACCCACGCCTCCGAAGAGACTGGTGCCTAAAACCAGCGCCTTAGACCGCTCGGCCACGCTACCTTGAAAATGTTTGCACCTGGAAAGTCTATATTCAAATATTACATTACGGTTTTTAATTCAATAATTTATATATTTTAACAGCATTTGTAAACATCTACAAATATGATTTATTAAAAGCAAAAACTCGTATTTCCCATTGCATACAAATAAAACAACACTGTTAGTTGATGTAAGTAAAAGCCGTGTCCGGAGGTTGTCGGGAGCACACGAACACATCGGAATTGATTTGCAAGTAACTTTGCCACCGCAGGGTAACCATTTCATTGCTGTCGATTTTTTTTCTTCTGTTTAAATATCAGTTTTTTAAAGGTACTCAAAAACACCAACATTTAGCAACTGTTAAATGTTATTAAAAAAAAAAAAAAATAAAACATGTGTAAAACAAACGGGAGTGCACACAACACACACAAATGTATATATGTTAACTCTAGTGGAAACTTTTGACTGTTAAAGATGTTCGTCCACTTCTGGATTTTAGCCTTGTACCAAAATTTTAGATTTGCATGCGCCATGCGCTACCGGTTGACAGATCTAACTTATCTGTTTGCAGACAGTTCGAGTCTCAGGCAGATGGCTTCGACTACGGAGGCAATAAACAATTTACACACCTATACACACACACACACACACACACACACACACCCACACGCATACACGCTCACATTGCGAGTCCCATGCCTCCAAATAGCACAATATAGCACTATCGTCTGGAAAGCGGGAAATGTGTTAGCAACAAAAGTATTGTCACTCCCAGTATTTTTTTTTTTCTGTAGGAAGAAAACGGGATTATTCTACATAATAAATGTGGTGCACTAGTAGTTGCGTTGTTAAAATGACTCAATGTAATCTGATTCAGATTGATTACAATCAGGATCATAATGTTATAATAGACATTTATAACAGACACTTATTGCCTAAAAGCAACTAATATATTAATCACACAATAAAATAAATATGAAAACCAGCAGTTATTAAAATATAATATATATATATTATTTAGAAATTTATCCATAATACCAGCGGCTCGTTGGTCTAGGGGTATGATTCTCGCTTTGGGTGCGAGAGGTCCCGGGTTCAAATCCCGGACGAGCCCGAAATTTTTTTTTTATCTGTATTATTTTATTATTTTGTATATTTAATCTGTAAATGATCGGATTTCTTTTTAATCTTCTCTCGTTCGCTGAAAAAAGTTCTAAATATTTGCAATTCAGTCCCTTGTATAAATAATACCTCTTTTAAAGTTCATTCAACAATCAGCAGGTCAAAACATAGCAGAGACATTATAACAAGGCCTTAATATCTACTGTTTTCTTAAGATCTCTCCAGAGCAGTGGTTCTCAACCTTCCTAATGCCACGACCCCTTCACTACAGTTCCTCGTGTTCTGGTGACCCCAACTGTAACAATATTATCGTTGCTACTTCATAACCTCAGTTAATATGTGTTTTTCAATAGCCTTAGGTGACCCCTGTGAAAGGGTCGTTCTACCCCAAAAGATCACGACCCACAGGGGTCGCGACTCACAGGCTGAGAAACGTTGCTCTAAGAATTAAAATGAAATACAATTTGTTTTCCCGAAACTTTCCTCGTGCTGACTCCAAAGGTCCCATTCAGGTGGGGAGGGGGGGGGGAAGGGGGGGGGGGGATGCTGGATGGGTGGATGGGGGGTCGAAGGCGACTACTTCTTCCCAAAATCCATGCCGTGTGGCTTTGGTAGTCATGTCCATCCACAACCCTCTGTCTTGTGTAATTATAACCAACTCTGACACAGATAATCTTCCATAGTCCTTGCCGTGTGGCGCTGGTAGTCATGTCTATTCACAACCTTCTGTCTTGTGTACTTATAATCAACTCTAACACAGATAATCTTCCATAGCCCTTGCCGTGTGGCGCTGGCAGTCACGTCAGTCCACAACCTTCTCTCTCGTGTAATTTTAATCAACTCTGACACAGATGATCTTCCATGTCATGAGGCGACTAATTAGGGATGTTTTTACGAAGTCGGAGCCCAGCTGCCTACAAGTCAAGAAACCAACAGTCTGCATACAAATGTCAGATCTGTCAAATGGATAAGCACGCAAATCTCAAGTCCTAGAACAAGGCTAGTCCAGAAGTAGAATTACAACCAGTAGTTTCCGCCAAATTTACAGTCGGTGAACGCAAATAAGGAGTATGTCCAGCTTTGTGCTTCAGGCAGTCGATTTCTGCCTAAAAAATGTCATTCTTGAACATTGGGACTTGAAACCCTCCGCAATGTTGGTTCGCCACACTTAAGAAGTTCATTGAAGTCGCCATGGAGAAAGCGGTGCAGCTCAGCCCACCTCAGTAATTTTAAAGGAGCGGCGGCTCAAACGGCTAAGGCCTCATTTAAATGTGCAATAATAATAATATTATTAATAGTAATAATAATAAATGACAGTAGTGCTTAAGTCATAGCACGCCAGAATCGAATGCTCAACAAATGATTCGTGATAGGTGATGTAATTATCTTTACAGATGGCTATCTGTTAAGAGGCAGAAGAAATGAATAGGTGCTTATAGCAAAAAAGCGTATTGACGTCGCTTAGTGCAACAAACCCTGAATGTAGGTGGAGGCAGTCACTGCAGCCTTCTGCTGGCCTGAGAACCAACTGGCTACACCTGTCGTAATTGTAACTGACTCACATAGCATGTTGTTAAAGGAAATAGGTATATTTCCTTGCAGAGTGGCAAGCATCGCTTCAGAAATCCTGGGTAGTTAGCGTCCTTAGGATATTTTACCCATGAATTGCCGATGTATAGGGAAATTAACAGGCAGATAGATCGACTGATTCTGCACAATTTGGTGGTAAAATAGTGCATGGCAAACTAGAGGTGGTCAAAGCCCTTTGTGCAGCAAGTAAACATGACGGTTTAGAAAAAAATAGGGCAGCGATGAGAGACTAAATGATCTGGCTGACACTTGTTACATTGAACACTGACCTTGTTCTAAAGACTAGGAATCACTGCGCGACCACATGGATGATGCGATGATGATGATGAATGATGATGCTATTGTTGCGTTGATGGTGATAATGGCGATAAGGATGACAATAATGATGATATGTATGTATATACCCCCCATCCCTCCCAAACACTAATCACAAACGCATCATAATATATTATCGAAATACACACCAAAGTTTGCTAACAAATCTACTACACATTTGCACCCTCTCGTATTTTATAATTTCGCATTGTTGCTTGGCAACGCTACAGGATTTGAATAAACCGAAACAATGTATGACAAGCCACATTTTAAATACACAGTCAAACGGAATAGCGTGATTAAATCAAATTCAGTGGAACGTCGCTTAAAAATGAACGTCATGGAACATTCAATGCAAAACCGCTATGAGAAGGGATTAGGTACATAATGCGTAAATACAAACATTAAGTAATAGAAATATATCAACTGCCATGAAAAGCTTTCCGATAATGAAATTGCATGATAAATGAATCACCATTTCGTGTTACATACCAGAAAAACACTATATAGTTCGTACCGGAAGTCGTGACCAGTTTTAAAAATCTGTGACTCAATAATAATTCGGTGTTAGTTTCAGAAATTTGTCACTCAACCTTTTAATAATCATGACCTTTCTAGAATACAAAACTGCAAACACATATGTAGTGTTTATTTTACCTAAGTTGCGGTACTAAAAATACAGACATTCATCACGCTTACAGTTAACCAAAAAAAAAGGAGAAGTAAAAATATCAGATTGCACGCGTTTAATACGTTTTCACTCCCTGATAATCATCTCCAGCATTAGCTTCCCGTGAGCTACGGTAGGTAAACATATTTTTTGATTGTATGCGGGATGTGCTAGCAGAATAATTACAACGCATCTCTTCACAGGTGAACTGATTTCCAAACAATCTCCACACGTGTGCCAATTACTGCATATATTATTATTGTTATTATTATTATTATTATTATTATTATTATTATTATTATTATTATTATTATTATTATTATTATTATTCAAACAAAGATTACAGAAATTCGCCGCTTGAAGAAAACAGCAGCACTTGTGTAATTATATATTTTTTAAATAGTAAGGGCATGGGAAATCTATGGCCTCATGAAACAAATTCGTGTTGATCCCTGTTGAGGAGTTTTCGAAATATTTGTTAAAGTTGTGGGCACAGTTTCTGAAACGCACTTTAGTGGTCTGGTGAGTTTATTTGTTTAACGTCCCTTAGTTAAAACGAATTACATCTTTTGCGCCCTATGATGATGGAAGACTTATCACACGCAGACAGCCACAAAGAACGTCGTGGAAAGATCAGTCAGTTTATTACTAGAACTAAAATACATACCTAGAAGGGTAAGCAAACGCTCATGCAATTCTTGAAGACAATTACTTCAAATGATCAGCTTCCCGTGTGGGTTCCTGGGTCCCAGTGTGGGAAAAACATGAATATATCCACTGCCTCCATAAAAATCATGTCGTAAGAGTCGACTTATTGGGGGTTGTCTTCGAAATCGGAGTGCATCCCCTGAGAGGCAAGGAAGCAACTGTCTGCCAACAAATAAATCAGATCTGTCAAACGGTTGTACTCGCAACACTCAGGTTCTGGAACAAGTCTAACGTCCAGAGGTAGTTAAACAACAAGAACTTTCCGCCGGAGTTTACAGCCTGTGAACGCGAAAAAGAAGAAGAAGAAAACGATCAGCGGCTACAGGAAAGGCCTAATACATCCACCATTTTGCGACATTATTATTAATATTACCTAAATACTCTGCCTTCAAGCAACATATGGATTTGAGTCGTTGACTATCTCCCAAAGGAAGAAAATAGGCTCATCTGAGCTGGGGGGAAAATAGGGTCATTTGCGCTAAAATGCTTTAGAATGATTCTTAGAATACCATGGACAAAGTAGAGAAGAAATGCTGACATCTTAAAAGATGAGAACATGACGCAAGATTGGCTAACAAACAGAAGCTGAAATATTTTGGTCACATCAAGCGCCACGACGTGTTAGAAAAAAGTAGCGAAGGCATTGTACCAGGAAGGAGAGGCAGGGACCGACCAACACGAAGATGGGCAAATGATATAAGTGTCTCCTTGAATGTGAGAATACACGAAGTAGGAGAGCTGACAAGAGACAGTGTTTCTCTTAGAAAGGCCGTGATGAGAGCGACGTTCTGCAAAGGACCTGCTACAGGGTGACCTAAATACTCACTTTACGTACAACTGCTACTGTAATCACATTCCAGAAGGCGTGGAAAAAAAAAAAAAAACAACAACAACAACCGTGTATATGTGTGAGTACCCATCAAAATTATCTATTTATTAGATAGAATAAAAATAAATATAGGCGTGGCATGGTTGTTGATACAGTTGCAACTGGTTCGCCCCGGGACTGCTGTCCGCAGAATCAACACTTCGCTGACGGGAATCCCAGTACAAATCCCTGTAAGCCGAGTTCAACCGTAAAGGTATATTGTGACCTTTGAAGGTTATGTAGCAGCCTGCAGTCCAAACAATGTAGGTACTTGCTAACACGTAAGTAACGATACTTGTGTTTTGTTTTATCCGCCAGACCACACCCCCTCCCTTCTCCACCCCCCCCCCCCCCCCCCTGTCTATTGACACTCGGACTGCAATGCCCTTCCTGCAACTCTTGCCTTATTGATTATTTCATTGTGCCGTGTAGCTTTCAACAGTAAAGATTGACACACAGTATTGCATTATCACAATACAGTTTTAATTAAAAATATCATTATCGTAATTATTGCCACCGCATGCATTACTTGAAAAATCATCATCATCATCATAGTATTTATAATCATCATCAGTCACTTTACTTGTCAATGTTCTTCTTATTTTGCCCTCCTGCTTATGAGGTGAAGCTTCACAGAGGGGCCTTAGATATAGTTTATTGTAAGTAAAAGTAAAGGAGAAGGACACTTCCCCCCGCCTTTAGGCGTATAGGGCATATAGGGCTAGACCTATATTTTATAGACTAATCGGCACAGGATGGGTGACGTGATCAGCATCACGCCGGCTGCCTTTGCTTCCCTGTAGTGCAACCGGTACCCACTCAAGGCTGGGTCGACCTGGGAGCCAAGGTGATTTTTGAAAAAAGTCCGGCTCCGCCAGGGAGCGAACCCACGACCTTCCGATCCGCGGCGAGCGTCTAGCCGCTCCGCCACGACGACTCCCTATAGTTTCTTGTCTTTTGCGAATTCTGTAGCTTGTGTCAGCGTCATATGGCGTTTATGTTGTGTCTTGTTTACTCCATCCATCTATATCTTTCTTGGTCGGCCTCTTGTCTTGTAGCTTGCTGTTTTCAAGTAGTGCGCTCTAGCTGCTGGCTGATTTTGTTCCATTCTGATCATATGATCACAACTTGTAAATTCCCTGATACAGTACGCTGCGTTTCGAAAAATCACCGTTATTTTTTTCCCAGTTCATGCGGACGTAAAAGCAATGAAAGAGCAGAAGCACTGATTGGCAGTGCAACTATCAGTAATGGGCCTTCTATTGACAGGAGAGGCATCACCCGTGCCATACGAGAGATAAACGTTGTGAGGCTTTCAGTTTCGTGGAAGATGAATTTTCACCGAATAGACTGCATTCTCTGGGTGTACTGATCGGAGCCGCGAGACAGGAAAACCATGTGGGAGCAGCCTGTCGTTACATCAGCCATAACAGAATAGGAGTTGTTAGCTTCAAAACCACATGGAGACATACTCAGGAAGAAATACGAGGAGCACTTATGGTCATGTTCGATGTGCGATGAAGACGATCTCTAAAATGAACAAAAAACAAATAGCACAATCAATTCCCGTGAAAAAAAAATCGAATCAATTTGTCGAAAGCCTGAATCGTACTTGCTGATGAAAATATTGGCTTGGCATGGCTGAGATTCAGTTACTGTTTCTTCCTCCAAGACTGCTGGTCCGCAGGATTCACACCTCAATGACAAGAATGTCGGTACAAATCCCAGTGCTACCCGTTTTACCGCAAGGTGCTGTGGGAGTCGTGGACCGTTACAAGGTAACCTGCAGTCCTCGAAGCAGGTCGGGATTCACTGACATGGCGGTGGCTAAATCTGTGCAATTAGTATCGTAACTAAACAGCCGGTGTCGGTCGCTTAGTGGTTGCCAACCCACTTCGTAATGTCGTGGTGCCTTTTTCAATACTTCAATTGAAACAAATGGTGTGAAGAATAACTAATGTTTCTGTGTTTGGTTAGCTGTCAATCAGAGCTTTAGGTCGTAGTTACAGCCGAAGCAGAAGAAGAAGAGAAGAAGAAGAAGAAGAAGAAGAAGAAGAAGAAGAAGAAGAAGAAGAAGAAGAAAAAAAAAAGAAAAAAGAAGAAGAAGAAAACAACAAAATTAGGTAAAACTGAAGTAAAATCCAGACACTGCGAAAGCCTGTACGAACACACCTCCAACACACTTACCCACACATTCACACACCTTCACACACACTTACACACACACACTCACCACGCGCACGCGCCCACGTGCCCGCTAGTATTCGCCTCTCTTCCAGACATATTCATACTAGTCACGGCTACAGTTCAACATCAGCAATTATGCAAAGCAGGACGGAGATCCTGTGTTAGTACAACTGAGTTCTAATCACGAGAGAAACGCATAGAAACGCTGTGTGGCGACAGTGCTGAGTGAATCAAACGGAAGTATATAATCGTCTCCGGCCGTCAATTGAACAGTCGTTGAAAGTGAAAAATATAAGTGTTCACACGGCACATAAAACTGTTTACAATTCTCACTGTTGTCTTGGTCATTTCACTTCTTTAACTTTGAAGACATTCAAGCGGCGTCCAAAAAGTAATGCAATTTTTTTAAATCTCAGAAACAACAACAACACACACATCCAATTTTTTTACACTTCCAATGTCTACATGGCTCTATGACAAAGCTTTTTAACTGGCGGCCCGCGGGCCAAATCTGGCCTGCGCAGACATAACAAGTGGCCCGCAGATTATTGCTACTTGTATTAATGATCTTTACATGTTGGGTTTCGGGCCTTTGGCCCGTTACGATCACCATTTTATAATTGTAGGGCCTTGAGTAATCTTGCTCTATGGTATATACTAAAACGGCACTGCATTCGGACACCCCCACCCCCCCCCCCCCCTTTCCGCAAAAAAAAAAAAATCACTGATTTCTAAAACATCCGCAGCCAATTTGGGACCTGCGTCCTTTTCTAACAATTATATCCTTTAGTTAATTTACAGTTTACCGTGGTGAAGCGGCTAGACGAGCGCCTGCGGATCGGAATGTCGTGGGTTCGAGTTCTGACGGAACCGGACTTTTTCAAAAATGATCTTGGCTCCCAGGTAGACCCAACCTTGAGTGGGTACCAGGTACAATCTTGGAAAGTAAAGGCGAACGGCGTGATATTGACCACATCACCCATTAAGTGCCGGTTGGTCTATAAAATGTAGGTACAACTCTATATGCCTATTACGCCAGATGGCGTGGAAAGGGGTCCTTTACTTACTTACTTACCTTTTAACTAACTGACACGGGCTAATATGGGGATTTGGGATAAAATGCTTACCATAATATGTCTTTGGAAGTACAACCAACAGACGTGATGGTGATCGTATCACCCAACGACTGTCGAGCGGTTTATCTCCTCTCCTCCTCCTCATCCTCTCCTCTTCAGCATTCCGAGCCCTTGAGGTCCATTGCTGCAGAAATCACTAGCCTCCACTCATCTCTCTAGCTGGCCTTCCTTTTTCAGTGGGTAACACTAATTGTTTGCAGATTTCTCTGGACATTGTCTCTCCATCGTCTTCTTGGTCTGCCTCGTGGTCTACGACCATGCCATTTCTCTTGTGTATAGTTTTTTTGTTTTGCGTATATAGTCGAGTGTTTATACAGTTTGTTACAATTCTTTGTGGGCAGAGCTGCATTCGTGTAGCGGCTAGACGCCCGCTTACCGCTGCGAAGGTCGTAAGCTCAGGTCCTGACGGAATTAGACATTTTTTACATCTCTTTAAAAATGAACTTGGCTCCCAGGTCGACCCAACCTTAGATTGGTACCAGGTAATGTCCTAGGAAATAAAGGTGACCCATCGAGTGCTGAGTGGTTTATTTACACACAAAAAAATTAGACCTAGCACTATGTGCCGTATAAACCACACAGGACGTATACCAAAAGAGAAGGACGTAGAGCAAGAGATAGACCAAGAACACGATGGGAAGATAACATCAGAGAAACTCTACAGCACCAAGTTGTGTCTATGGTTGAAGCAGCCAGAAAAGCACGAAGCAGGACCTTATATCTCCCTCGACACCCGCAGCGGTAAAAGAGGACGTAAAGAAGAAGAAGAAGACTATATGGCACATACGGACGAACGCCTGGAAAAGGGTCCTTTGCTTTCCTTAAAAAAATATTCTTACTTCCCTATTGTCACCGGTGACATACACTAAACAGCAACATGAGGTAAACGGAGATTATTACACCTAACAACAACGTGCCTGTCACAAGGAGATTCTGATGGATTATGGTAATGAACAGCTACTGGTGTCCCTAACCTGAGTTAGTGGAATTCATGAAGAAATCAAAAATATAAATACTAGGATTAGCGGATACGAGAAGAAAGGGGCACAACAGAGAAATAGAAACCGGATGTAAGAAAGCAAGTTCACTTATATAACAATTGTCACCATTATTAAGACATCCAAGCATAACTATGAGTACGAAGAGACAGATTATTAATAGCATTTTCATTCCAACATTAAGTTACCAGTGCCAGACATGGACACTATCTAAAGCCCATGTACGCAAAATCACCACCTGCGAGATGAGGTGCCTGAGAAAAGCAGCCAACCTAACCATACAAAATCGAGTAAATTATAAAACTACCAGGCAAGTTGTGGGAACGACACCTTGTATTAGATTTATCAAGAAACAGCAGATCAAGTGGTTTGGCCATCTTGTTAGAATGCAGCAAGATCAAATACCATCACGAGCACTACATCTCATAAGATCAACTACTAGAGCAAGAGGACGGCCGCGGAAAATATGGATCGACAACATTAAAGACACTCTACGCCTTCACGGCATGACAAAAGCCAGTGGCAGCCAACGTGCACCGGATCGCAAATTATTCCTCCATACGTCGCTTAACGGCAGAAGTGGTTTTTATGATGATGATGACGATGTCACAAAGGTATTCTTGCACTAAACAACAGCTATGCAAGAATCGCCGTCTCACACGATATGTTTTTATAAGTTCAAGAATCGCCGTCTGACAAATGCAGCTGCTTTTTAAATACAAGAAAATTCGACAAGTACTCGTATGTAACGCCACCACCATCAACACCACCAACACCACTACTACTGCTGCTGCTGATGCTACTGTTGCCACTACTATGATCATCACTACTACTAACACCACAAGTCGCTGCTTCTACTACTAAAAACAACAATAACAACAACAACTACTACTACTTCTACTACTACTACTGCTGCTACTACTATTACTGCTAGTACTACTACTGCTGATGCTACTGCTGCCACTACTACCACCACCACTACTAATACCAGCACCATTACTACTACTACCACCACCAGCACAAACACCACCACCATTACAACCACTACTAGCACCACCACAGCCACCAACACCACAACCACCAACACCACTACTGGTACTACCACCATCACTACCACCGATGTTGTGCAACATGCAGTATTTAGTTTTTCGTTGTTTTTAAATCACATTGTTGCCTGTTTGTTTATTATGTAAAATTAAAACTAGTATCACCAAACAAAAAGAAGGAAAGTCATACGCGGGAAAGAAACTTACTAGTTAACCATCCGTACCAAATTTTTTCGCTTACACTGGTTTACAGTCTGAATCACAAGAACTGTAAACAGAAAACTGACGAATCAATGATCGCGATCTCTGCCCTTCATGTTCCCATTTCTTCATGAAAGATTACTCCGCTGTGGTACAATTTCGAGTTACTGTTGCTTAGATTGTCATTTTATCTGGGAAAGCCCAATATGGCAGCGGTTGAAGCTTAGGGATATTTAAGCGAGGAGTGACAGCTGGATCTTACCACTGGCCCCGACTGTGAAATAATGAGAAACTTGGAACAAGCATTTCATGAAATAGTTGAGACTGCCTGTATGGTATTAAACTGCACAGCCTGGGGTATGCATACATTGACAGTAAATTCAAACAATCGATCAGGTGTCGCATCTACAGAGAAGGTTAGATGCAATGGATTTCCAACACACGCTGTCTCTTGTGATGGCTCTTACACACTATCAAACTGCTGTTCGCCCATCTCATGATGCTGTCGTCCCGCTTGTATCCTTATATACCTCTTTTGTTTTCGGATTTGCCCTCTAGTTTAAACAGTGTTATGTTTTTTAATATTGCCAAAAATTTTCAGCTCTGTCTGTTCCTTTATTTATTTCAACAATCATTTTCTCAGCCCGACTTCCAGGGCGATCCAACCTTAAATGGGTGGGGGGGGGGGGGGGGGGGCGGAGGGGAGGTGGGGGTGGGGGTGTTGGGGGGGGAGGGGGAGGAAGCTGGCGTGATGATGACCGAATCAGACACCAAGTGGCGATTGGTTTATAAAATATGTCTAGCCCTATATGCCCCATGCGTCTGAAAGCGTGGAAGAATGTTATTTACTCTACTACTTTTATAGAGGCTGTAACAGACCTTCAGGGGGAAAAAAAAAGAGTCTGCAGGTCGTAGCTAATTGGAAACCCCTGTAAAACCGAATGAATCAATGTATTTCTTCAGCTGTCAATGAAATGTCAAATTCACAATGAGTTGTGTCTTCAAGGCAGGTATAATGAATTCCCTCAAGTCACTATGAAGTTCAAGGTACACAAGTATAGAAACCACTAAACTAAAGCTTTGACCGGAAGTAGTTTTTCTAAGAACTAATGATTTAGCTGGTGGTACAAGAAGTATCCTGGTTAGTATGCTCCCAGATCTCTGAAGGGAAGCAAAGAAAAATACCGCCGTGACCTATCAAGCATGTCGCAAGAGATTAAGAAGAGTTGGTGGCAGATTGGCTACTTCTCATCCTGCAAAATCCAACTAATTAGGAATACGTTTAGAAATTCGGCGCTTTGAGGCTTAGGGCTTCGAAGTTGGTTGCTGGCGATCCTGCGCTAGACCGTTTTTCTTGATTTTTTTTTGGGAGGGGGGGGGGGGGGGGGGGGGGTTAACACTGTGAAGTTCAGGACGCAAAGACAGTCTTCTTCTTCTTTTACACTTCCTCTTTCACCGCTTCGGATGTCAAAGGAGATATAAGGTAATGTTTCTTGATCTTCTGGCCGCCTCGACCATAAACACATTGTGCTGTTGAAAAGTTTTTCTGATGTTAATATTTCCATCTTGTTCTTTGTCTTCTTTGTGCTCTTCGTCAATCTTCTCTTTTGGCTTGTATAATTTGGCATCACAAGGCACTATCACCAAGTGGACAAGCTATTGGATTGATTGTTTTTTGTATGTAAATTATAATATGTTCTGGACCAAATTTTTTCTCTTTGGGCCTACCTAGTTCCCCTATTTTATCTTTTCTGGTTACTCCTGCCGACAGATTGTTGTTGGTTAGGCCATAGGCGATAGGCAGATGATCTCATCAGTAGAAACAATGGCTATAGCCACCGACTAGTACAGTCACTGACCAGAACGAAAGCAATGGCAAACTACCTTCTGCAAAACTCGCTAAGAAACCATAGCAGCCATGAAAGAAACTTGAAACGTCACAAAAGTTTAGAGAGAACAATAATGGATGGGTTAATGCCTGGGAAGAAAGAAAGAGGAAAGCCAAAGAGAAGATAGGTGCAGACTGTGGCCGATGAATTCCAGATGGGTGTATCGGACGCGGGATATCTTGCTTGTGATCGTTTTCCAGAAGGTTGTTATAGGAGCAAAGTTCTGCAAAGAACTCGCTACTGACTGACTGATTATTCTTGCAGCGCTTTCCAAACATCTCATTTCCATGGTTACTAATGTTCATTTCTGAACAATATCAAGAGATGGACGAAAAGCAGTCTAAGAACGAAAAAAAGTAACGATCGAACTTTAATTTCAAAGGGTCACAAATTGGGCACGGAAGCCTGTCTTAATTTCCGCCGTTCAACAATAAAACAATAAGAAAGGGGTAGAGGCAGACCAAGAGGGATGATTCTGGATGGGCTGAAACGATGGCATAGAGGGATATCATCAAGAGAGCTGTTCAAGGCAACCAGGCATCGTGATCTGTGGAGATGCATGAGCGCCTACGCCAGTTGGCAGGGCATAAGGGGCATCCTTTCGGAGGAAAAGAAGAATAAAACCACTGCAAAAAATAAAAGGGGACTAATGGTTTGCCTAAATCCAATGTATTTGATAACGGGCGCTTAGTGTAGCTATAATACATAATATGACATAGCGATCGCCTTTTGATTACAAACGCAGAAAAAAAGATGACGAATAGTCGACTTATACCTTTTCTTCAGATAAAAAAAAAAAATATGGACCTAGCACATGGAATATTTTAACTATGTACAAGTTAGGAGAAAACAGTGTAAACATAAACACAAATATTAGTGAGATTAGCATTTCATGGCTGTGCAAAACAAGACTGAAAATAAGGAAACAATGTTGATGTCTGAAATTGCAGATACATATTTTGTTTAAGGAAAGAAACGAAAACAACAAGAAAGAAAAACGAAATATTACTCAGTGTTAGGCAATAACAGACCGAATGGCTGAATTATTTTTAAAAAAAAACACCTTTACATCAAACTTCAGTGGTAAACAAAGAAACGAAAATATAAGTTTTAATAAGCTGTCTGAATGATTAGATGGTTAGATCGGATATAACCAGATAAGAGGAGCTAATTTTGAACAAAACTGGCTTAGGGCAATGAATGACAATGGATAAATATTAACACTGTTTTGCTGAGAACGCCTTGATTACTGGGTCAGTCAGTGTGTACGCGATTTGTACTTAACTGGCCCACGAACAGGAAAAATACTACTGTTTTGTACAATCTCATTATCGAGCAGGACTGATTCACAAACAATATCGTTTCTCGTAAACGGAAATACTTCGGTGATATTAAATGTCGTAATGGCTTGAAAAGAAAACAGTAATGGAGAACAGTGTACAGTATTTTCACTTTAAGTGATTCATGACAATTCCCGACCCAGGTGATATTATTATTTATACGTCTACACACAAGTGTTTAGACGTAGACGAAGTGCAAGGGGGTTTATAGCAAAAGCCAAGTGGTGTCGCTTAGTGCAACAAAGCCTGCTATATGATATCACTATGTCTAGTCTGAGAACAGAGGTGGAGGCAGTCGCTGCTGCCTTCCGCGGATTGAGAATTAGCTGTACACACTCATGTAGTAATTGTAACTGACTCATAGTGTATGTTGAGAAAAGCGGAGACACGCATGCTCCGTGCAGAGTGGCAAGCGTCACTTTAGAGATCCTGGGTAGTTAGCGTCCTTTGGATATTTTCTCTAGATATGTTGACGTGTTGGGAAACGACCAGGCAGATAAGACTTCCGGCTCTGCACCCCTTGGTGGTGAACTGATGTATGACAAGCTAGATGTTGTGACAGCCCTTTGGGAGCAAGTGAACAGTGCGGAGACACAAATAGATCATTACGGTCTGAGGAGACTGCGGAGACTTCCCAGGGAATCTGGAAAACGCTCAACAATGAAAGAAAAGGTGAGACGGGTGCACAGTCAGACAGTTACTGGCACCATCGGAATCGAAACTCTTCGCTTGCTGTTTAAATAGGGGAGGGAGCGCTTATGGGAGTGCCCCGAGCGCTATGATGTCGATTCTTCATTCAACATTCTTCACTGAAAAATTGGATAGGTATGGGAACATTTCGGAGTCAAAATATGCAAGCTGTTTGTGCCGAATCCTTGTTATAGCGTGGCGTTCGTGGCTAAGGCGTTGCGAGTCTGACTCGTAATCCAACGTACCGCGATCGAAACCCGCGTGGGCTGCGTGGATTTTTATCAATGTATGGGACGTCGCAGGTCGACATAGCCCCAAATGGGTACCAGGATGGGCTGTCCTGGGGAAAGTAAAGACGGCTGGCGTAGTGCTGACCACATTACCCACCGAGTGCCGATTGGTCTATAAAAATATGGGTGCTCTTCCCATATGCCCGATGCGCATAAGGGCGTGTAAAGGGATCTTTACTTTACTTTTACTTGTTATAGCAGATTTTGTCGATGTTATATTTACTTTTGTTTTAGTTGTTGCTTTGCTGTTGATGCTGTTGTTGCTGTTGCTGTTGTTGTTGTTCTTCTTCTTCGTCTTCTTTCCCTCCTCCTCCTCATCCTCCCACTTTTTCCTCCGCCTCCTCCACTATCACGATCTCGTCCTCCTCATCTCTGTTTTCGTACAGTATTTTGGCAGTTTTGGGGTTTTTGACTGATATAGTCAACCACTATGGATGAGTGATTTTGTAGTTTTAATTCACGCCAAACGCATTCTATCTACCTAGTCCCTAAGTCTTTTCTACAATGAACATCATCAACATGTGGCAGGTCATTTGAAGAACGTCGCTCTCATCATGGCCAGCAAGGAGAAAAAAATCGGTCTCTTGTAAGCTATCCCGCCTCATGCCCCTTCATACACAATGAGTCAATTATATTGTTTGGTTTATACTGATAGACAAAGTAGAAAATGGTCCGGCATTCTAGTGAGAATGCATCAGATCAAACTGCATAAGAGTTAGGTCATTAGCAACAATAGACGAGACGGCTACGAATACCAGCATTAGAGAGGAAGTTAGAATTAAGAACATATCTGGATTATTTTAACAGACAAAGAATGAAATGTTTCCGCCATCTGGTGGGAATGCAGCCAGACCAGACTGCATATGAAACTTTTTACAGCAGAACATCTGGGAGGAAGCCCAGAGAAAGAACAAGAAAGAGATAGATAAATGGTGTAGCTGAAACCTACAAAAAAGATGAACAAATCCGTCACCCAAGCCACCCGTGAAGCGCAAGACAAATACAGAAAACCACGACACTGGGCTACAACCTGCTTATCAATGAGACGACAAAACCAAGACACTGGGCTACAACCTGCTTATCAATGAGACGACAAAACCACGACACTGGGCTACTACCTGCTTATCAATGAGACGACAAAACCACGACACTGGGCTACAACCTGCTTATCAATGAGACGACTAAAGAAAAAAAAAAAAAAGAATGCAAGGAGACAATTATTTTCTGTGTGCATATTCCTGTTACAAAGCCTTCTGTTATTAGTTTTTCCAATCTGCCATGGCGCTCAGTATGATAACAATATTTCAGCTTTCGAGACGATATGCTGTTTATTTGCCAATTTTACTTGATGTAGGGTGTTTATATCTTTTAAAATGCCAGCATTTCTTTTCTTCTTTTCCGTGGTATTCTCATAATCTTTCTATAGCAGTTCAGCTCACAAGCTCATGTTTTCTTTTTTAAGGACTGGGATGTAGTCCACAACTCACATTTGTATGTTGCTACAGGGAAGATGCATGCTCTATAATTTGTAACTTTAATTTCCTTGTTACTGATTAATCATAAGCCTTTAAAGTTTCTTAATCCGTGTATTGCTCCACCCTTTGACACCCATTAAACAGTCTTCAATTTTATTTGAACATGGAATATAAATATTCAAAATTAGTAAGATATTTAATTTCTTTATCATACCTTTTTTTTTTTTTAAAGTGTGACAGCCATCTTTGTCTGTGCACATTATTTTTATTACAGTGAAAATAGTTTTAATTTTTTTTTTTTTACATATGTATTAATATAATGCTATTTTTTGTTGATTGAATCTACTTTCACTATGACGAATATCTGGAAATTTTGATCAAGAAGAAGAGACAGTTTGGGCAGATTTTGCAGGATTGCAAATATTTGGATGGCAAATTAACGCCCAGACTTTTCAAGCAAATATAATGTAAAAAAAAAAAAAAGGACAAATACAAGAGTATACTAAATTTACAAAAATGAGAAGAGTAATGAGAAAAAAAATGTTAGGAAAAAAAGGGGTTGGAAGAGAATAAAAGAGTAGCAGTAGTAGCACAGCAGCAGCAATAGCAGTAACAGCTGCAGCACTTGTAGCAGCAGCTGAAGTATTAGGTAGGTGTGTAGGTAAGTAACTGTTCACCACCAGGTGTTTTGTCTAAAGGAATACACCTCAATGAAAGAATCAAACACGAGCGAATCCCAAGCTTCACATGTGTTTTAGTCTAGCTGTCAGTTAGTTTCCCACGTGTTTATTTTGTCATTTTTATATTATGCACGTTTACATATGTGTGTGGATCAATACTTTAGAAAGAATCAAACAAATTGCAACTGATGACTCACCAAGATACCGTGAATTAGTAGTCGATTGCTGGAGTTCATGTAAGTTGATGGAGCATTTATTCAATTTTCTTAAATGTTGTAACACACTTTCTGTTCTACATAACTGATCGATCAGTGGATTCCGTCTGTTACATGCTGCGTTCAGATTTAATTGTTGTCTTAAAGCCCCACCCTGGCAGTTGCCAGAGGCCCTAATATAACCCAACCTATGGTATGAAGGGGGTTTCTGGGACATGTCCTTAGATGATCTTCATCCGAATGGTGGCACCTTGTGTCACCGGGTGTTTATCGCTGGGTGTGATGCCTGGTAGGGTTGAACGTCAGTCAATCAGTCGGGTTTAATCTACCTGTGTCACTGCGCGAACTCTAGCCGTTACAGACACACCAGTTACAATCAAGTCTGATTTTCTCCCAAAAGTAAACAGTTGCCACAAGTTGGTTTTCTTTAATTTACTGAGTGTTGTGACACACTGCGGGTTCCTTCAGTTGATCAAACCTTGTGATACACCAGTTTTTCTTTAGTTCATCAAACGTTGTGACAGACGCTGGTTGCCTTTAGTTCTTCAAACCTTGTGATACACCATTTATCTTCAATTGATCAAGCGATGTAAAACACTGGCTTTCTTCAAATGATCAAACGTTGTGACACACTGGCCTTCTTCCGTTCATCAAACATTGTGACAGATTGGTTTTTACCAATTGATCAAACGATGTGAAACACTCGCTACCTTCAAATGATCAAAAAGCTGTGACGCATTGACCTTCTTCAATTCATAAAACGTTGTGTCAGACTTGTTTTCGTCAATTGATCAAACGATGTGAAACACTGGCTTCCTTCAAATGATCAAAAGCTGTGACACACTGGCCTTCTTCAATTCATAAAACGTTGTTAGAGACTGCAATTTTCCTCGATTTATCAAACGATGTGAAACACTCGCTTCCTTCAAATGATCAAAAAGCTGTGACGCATTGACCTTCTTCAATTCATAAAACGTTGTTAGAGACTGCAATTTTCCTCGATTTATCAAACGATGTGAAACACTGTTTATTTATCCAAATGATCTAACATTATGACACATGTTTAAAAAAAGTTCACTAAAGGTTGTGGCAGACTGTTTTTTTTTTAGTTGATTAAACGATGTGAAACACTGGTATCCTTCAACTGATCAAACGTTGTGGGACATTTTTTTTTTTTTTTCAGTTCATCACACATTACGACAGACTGGGTTTCTTCAGTTCGTCAAACGATGTGAGACGACAGTTTTCTTTGAATGATCTAACGTTGCGACACAATGGTTTTCTTTAATTCATCAAACTTTGTGATAAACTGGTTTTCTTCAGTTGATCAAATGTTTTGACGCGCTGATTTCCTGATTTCCTTCAGCTCAGCCAAAATTTGTGACACACCTGTTTTTTTTTTTTTTAAAAAGATCAAACATTATGACCCACCGGCTTACTTTATTTAATGAAACATCGTGACACACCAGTGTTTTTGCACTTGACCAGACGTGACACACCAGTGTTTTTGTACTTGACCAGACGTGACACACTAGCGTTTTTGTACTTGACCAGACAGGACACACCGATTTTCCTCAGTTGATCAAACATTATGATACACATGTTTCCTTCAACTGATGAAATGTTGTGACACATCAGTGTTCTTCGCTTGACTAGACGGAAAAAACAGAAGTGTTGCTTGACCAGACGGAAGTATAATGTTGTGACACATCAGTGTTCTTCGCTTGACCAGACGGAAGTATAATGTTGTGA
>CAJHNH020002108.1:105000-124893 GCA_905116865.2 Candidula unifasciata
TGTAGCAGCTATCTATCCACAGTTCTCTCAGTATTTTGATAAAAGAACATCTCTGCCGTGTCCACATAACGTCTAACGATCCGACTGACTGTCTGTTATTTACTTAATATACCAGGATTGTCTATATTTAACACTATATAAATCCGTTCTGATTTCAGTTGACAAAGATAGCTCGCTTCGAATAATCTCCACTTCGTGGGCTGGTTCCTTTGCTTGAACATTTCCACACATGTGTTTGAAAAAAAAAAAAAGTTACTTTTTTTTTAAAAAGATAATCTTCGCTGCGGGATTAACATCTCAAAGCTGAGAATTAAACAGCTACAGGTCCTGGAATCTCCGTCCAACCGTATATCCGTACAAATGTTAGTTGCGTATTATTTACATGACTTTGCAGAACCAACCCCAACAGCCCCTGACTGTTATGTGGGTTTTCTAGGCAAATTTACGTCCAGTAGTTTGCTATTGCTTCTTGACGGTCGGCTTTCTTGATACCACTGATGAAACCAACGCAAGGCGTATGGCCAACAGCTAGGATCGAACCCGGCATCCCGGAGCCGTACAAAGTAACGTCAAATAAAGAAACATTGTACACGCCATAGACGTACTGGGTACTGAGGCTAGGTCAATCGGCACAAGGTGGGTAATGTGGTCAACATCACTCCGGCCGCCTTTACTTTCCAGGACGTTACCTGGTACCCAATCAGGGCTGTGTAGACCTGCAGGCCAAGGTCACTTTTGAGAAAAAGAGTCCTGCTTTTATCGTATCGAACCCCTGGATCTTCGGATAAACAGACGAGCGTCTAGCTGCTACACTCTGCGGCTTCATTACACCCTTACAGCTTATTTCCCTTCTGTTTCCTCTCTTTGCTGTTGCTACGGTTTATAAGTACTTAAAAGTATTATTTGTTTGATTAGGGCTAGTTCAGCGCACTCTGATGTTGCAGTCTGGACGCTTATTTTCTTTGTAATTAATTACTTATGTTTTTCTACTCTTCAAATTAGGATATTTATTCGCAACAGCTAAAACACGAGTACAAAATATAACATGATACACTCTCAAAGTGTAATCGTATCTGTTAACGATTAAACATGCTAATCGATCACTTCTAGCCACTGACACATACACACACAATAGATTCCTTTTGTAAGAAATATTCTGTCATTACGGCAACGGTAACGTTTGTGGCAACAGAGACAACGAGATTAAGAAAGAGAGAACATACTATGCTATACTTGCATCATGGTATGGATAAATAACAGTGTCAGAAATTATTAATAGTACACGATATAGAAAGATATGCGTTTTGAGCCAAGAGCCGAAATCATAAGTTAGAAATATTTTTTTTTACGTGGTCTTGGACTTTCAATAATTCCTCCTGATCTCTGGGCAGTGTGATCAGACGCCCGTGTATATTGTTGCGCACGTAAAAAATATCCCTTAGCAGTTGGAAATAGAAAAGAGTAGCCTAACGGCCTCTGCCCGAGCACAATTTTGAGTTAAAAATCTACTTAAAGTATTTTAGGATCCTCGCCTGTGCTACATAGCTAAGGGGTGCGAAAAGGTTTCAAGGGGCGCCAAGCAATTTTAAAGTGGCGCAAAAAAAAAAGAAACAAAAAAAAAACAGACCACAGATGTAACCAGAGACTGTGCTGAGCTTTTTTGGACTCAGTCTTGAGTTAGAAAAAGAACGGAGCACTTACGGATTACTACCTGTGTGCCATGATGTTAGTCCGTTGTTCAAAACCTCAAAACCCCCAAAACCTCATGAGATACAAGCGCTCTGTCCCCCTCATCTTCAGCAGCACACGCGCAGAGCTCCAATTCCCATGGTACCATTAACAGTCTGTATATCCCTCTCATCCCTCCTCTGAATGTTGAGTATCGACCAGATCCCCTCCTCGATGCTCCGTTATCTTCTGACTAACAAGATATATTTTTGCCTCTGCACTATTTAACCATCTCTTTAAGAACCCTTACAACATTAGTTTGTAATGCAAAAGCTTACCACCATGTGGTGCAGAACTAGCCAGTCGATCTGCCTGTTCATTACCCAACGCACTGGCACTCTCTGGAGAAAATATCCAAAGGACGCTTACCACCCGAGACCTCTGAGGCTATGCTTGCTACTCTGCACGAAGCACACCTGTCTCCACCTTTCTCAGTATGCTCTGTGAGTCAGTTACAAGCACACAAAAAAGAAAGCTGTGGACAGACGCGATTGTTAACGCCATATGTCCATAAGTCATGGGCTATAAGAAGACAATGATTCTTCACCCCTTGGCTACTACTGAAAACACAAGTATGAGCCACATAAATATGAATAGCTTTAAAAATTGTTTACCAAGAACAATAAACATAAAAAGAAAAAGAAGAAACAGAAGAAGAAGAAGAAGAAGAAAGAAGAAGAAGAAGAAGCAGAAGAAGAAGAAAAGAAGAAGAAGAAGAAGAAAAGAAGAAGAAGCAAGAAGAAGAATGAAGAAAAAAAAAAAGGAAGAAGAAGAAGAAAAGAGGAGAAGAGAAGAAAAGAAGAAGAAGGAGAAGAAGAAGAAGAAGAAGAGAGAAGAAGAAGAAAGAAGAAGAAGAAGAAGAAAAGAAGAAAAGAAGAAGAAGAAGAAGAAGAAGAAGAAGAAGAAAGAAGAAGAGAAGAAGAAGAAGAAGAAGAAGAAAGAAGAAGAAGAAGAAGAAAAGAAGAAAGAAGAAGAAGAAGAAGGAGAAGAAGAGGAGAAAAGAAAGAAGAAAGAAACAAAGAAAAAGGAAAGAAGGAGGGAAGAGGAGAGAAGAAGAAGAAGAAGAACAAGAAGAAGAAGAGAACAAATGAAGGAATAATAAGATGAAGAATAGAAAGAGATGAAGAGAAGAAGAAGATAATCATAAAAATAGGATAATAATGATGTATGATAAGTAGAGGAATATAATAATAATAATAATAATAATAATAATAATAATAATAACGGGGACGTCTAACTCGGTGAACAAATACGTGCCAAAATGGGATGTGTCGGCCAAATAAGCAGATGTCGCAGCTATCCTATAAACGGGCACAACGCACATTACATCATTAGTACGAACGATGATAATAATGAAGAAGAGGAAGGCGATGATGATGATGATGATAATGATGATGATAAGATGATATTGGTGAAGCAGAAGAGGAAGGGAAGCAGGGAAAAAAGAGACAAATTAAATGACAAACAAACACGTTTCCTTGTGCTCATTAACTTTCAAAAACACATTGGTAACTTTGCAGACGTAGCATAACAAAATAGGCAACTGAAGCACGCGAAACCATTTCCACGTCTCTTATTTCCAAATACCAACGATGTTCGGCTAAAGGAACATGAGTACTTCGCCTCCAGACAGCTATTGCTCCGGCGATATGTTTGCTCACACTTCTCTTTAGAAATGCTATTGCATGTTACATTAAGTAAACACCGGTTTTCTGCACTTTCATCTTGTCAACTGGCATGTTATGACACGTATGCTGGGGATAGAGCTCAGCAGCTATCGCCTTAATAGCCAGTAAAGTGCTGACGTTGCTGGCCACTTCTTAGTTGCCAGACGTGTCTTTAAGCACAAGAAAAGCAAAGAGCAGTTTTTTTTTAAGCCAATGAAGCATCAGGCATAGGGTGGCAGACAAATACGTTTTATAGACAAGCGTACTTGATTGGTAATGGGGTAAACACCCCAGGGGTGCACGAACCTTTTGAGCGCTTCCCTATCCCCACTAATTTGTAGGGGAAGGCTGAGGCCCCTGCCCCTTCCCTATAATTTTCAAGGGGGCTAGGTGTTCCAACCGTGCATAGGCAATATCGTTCAGGTATTTGTTTACACATTTAATATTACACCCAATCAATGATTACGTCTATTTGCCATTCGGAAGGTACCCACCCTGACGAAGCCAGACATTTTTTTTCCTTCAGAATTGATCATTGCTCCCATGCTGACCCAGCCTTAAATAGGTACCAGGGAAAGGTCCTGGGAAGTAAAGATGGCTGGCTGAGTGCCAACTGTCTATAAAAAAATAGATTTATTCCTATATGCCCAATGCTCTCAAAAGCTTGGAAAAAGGTCCTTTACTTTACTGAGCACATAATAAAAATAATTTAAAAAAAGAGGAGGAGGAGGCGGAGGAGGAGAAAAAAGAAAGAAAGAAGAAGAAGAAGAATAAGAAGAAGAAGAAGATGAAGAAGAAGAAGAACAATCTGAGTAAGAATAAGGTCGGGGTGGTGAAGTAACAACTGGTTGGGACACTTAGAGGTAACACAAACATACGCCGCATGAAATCAAGTAAAGCGTGAGGCGTTTTTTGACACTGAATAAGATACGCTGAGACAATATAGGAGCCAAAGCTAATCAAGACAATCCACTGACAGGCGGATTCGAACCCAAGACGTAAAGAGAGGACTAATGCCTTCCGATCTTATTTCTTATTACTATATTTAGCGTTAACCAGCTGTAAACTACGGTGGAAAGTTCTAGTCGTTCGTCCACTCCGGTACTTTGGTTTTAATCCAGAACTGTTTTGGGTGTTTTTAATATCTGCAGCTAGTTCATTGCCTCTCAGGCAGATGCACTCCGTCTTTGAAGAAGACAACACTAATTAGTCGCCTTCTACGACTTGCTTGTTGTGTGGGGTGAAAAAAGGCTGGGGGGGGGGGGGCGAGGCTGATTTCAAACAAAAATAAGCAGGAAAAACAACGAAATAAACTACTTGTATATTTCTCACAAGCATTTTAGTCAAAAGAAAGAAATGCACCAACAAAATCCGCACAGATCACAGGCCCAACCCTGCAGAATCCCAAGCAGGCAGTTAGACTAGGATAGTGGACCCTGGCAGCTTTGTGGGAATCAAGCCCAGATGGAATCTGTCACATCCAGGGACAGCTGTTAAGCTGGTGGAGAAGATTTTAATCTAATGACAATCCAGCCAAGATTTATCGTTTGGGCGAGTTCCACACGAGTGGCTTTTAACTCTTTCAGAACCAGAGATATCACTATATGTTGACTGATTAACTTTTCTTTTTCTGCTTCTTCTTCTTCTTCTTCTTCTTCTTCTTCTTCTTCTTCTTCTTCTTCTTCTTCTTCTTCTTCTTCTTCTTCTTCTTCTTCTTCTTCTTCTTCTTCTTCTTCTTCTTCTTCTTCTTCTTCTTCTTCCTTTTTTATAAACCAGTTCCCCTCAGTATTCAGAGCAGGAATGTCAGTATTTTCTCTCTTCTTGGACCATGACACTCTAAAATCTTCCGGTAACTTTCAAGTTCAACAGCCTTGATTGTGATTGTTTTTGATCCTGGCAACATACCAATGCTAGAAATACCAACCAGCATAAGAATATCTATATGTGTGTAGTGTGTGTGTGTGTGTTAAGATACATGTATGAATTTGGGTATACTTACTTTAATATCTAAGCCGCTTGACATGCTGCTAGTTATATTCTTTCTCTGTCTTGTTTTACCCCACCAGGACATCACCCAAGCGATAAACACCCGGTGACACAAAGTGCCGCCATGCGGATGAGGATCACCCGTGGAGAGATCCCAGAAACCCATTTCAGCCGTTTGGCCATATTTATGGCCCGGCTATATTCAGCGCCCCCGGCAAAAGCCAGAGTGGGGCTTCAAATAACGAAACATTGCATCCCACATGGGCACGACTGAGATACTGCTGGTTATATTGTGTTAGACCTGTTTTCTAAAGGCCTCTTGGCAGTCGATGAGTGATGAGGAATACCACACGTAAGACACAAGGTAAAATGAAATAACATGTGTAACAATTAGTGAACTAGCAATTAGGTATGAATCCCTCAAGGAAGGACGTATGAAAAGAGGATGACTGCGTGTATAATCAGAGCTGCTACCAGATTTGTTTGCATTTACACCCTAAGACATTTGCTGTGGGAGACAGAACATTTATGGGTATGCCCGATGTGCTATCGACGTTTTAAACAGGAATTCTCCTGATGTATTGCTTCCTACCATTGTAGTAGTACACAGTTTATGTCTGCTCTTTAAATCACTAATGTCTCTCATGATGTTCTTCGGGCTTCTTCCATCACAAGTCAAAAGAACACAGTCTTTCTGTAAAAGTTGCGTACAATTTTCTAAATTTACACTCTCTCTCTCTCTTGTCTTGTCCACAATTGCCTCACAGCGTAGTGGGGAGTCGCAGTTTTCTATCCTGGGCCAGGTGTGTTGCACGTGTTGTTGTTAGTCCGTGTTGCCTCAGGATCTCTGATAAATTGTCTATCCATCGTACTCTCGGTCTGCCTCTTGCTATAGGGCAGTAGTGCTGTTCGTTGTATGCTCGTAGAGGCAGTTGGTCGGTTTGCATTCGCATTAAGTGGCCAAACCACTCTATTTGTTGCTTCTTTATGTATTGCAGGCATGGTGTGGTTCCTACAATTGATCTAATGTTCTCGTTTCGAACTCTGTCTCTCCTTGTGACATTGGCAGCCTTACGTAAGCATCTCATTTCGCACGTCGTGATCTTTTTCTCCTGTGCTCTTGTTAGGGACCAGGTTTGGCATTGGTAGCAGAGGGTTGGTATAAACATGCAATTTATCAGTTGTCGTTTTAGTGCCATAGTGATGCTTGGGTGTTTTAGCAGTGGGGAGAGTTGGTAAGTTACTGCGTTCGCCTTTTGACATCTTGCCTCAAGTTCCCTATCAATTCTTCCATCATCTGTGAAGATGCTGCCCAAGTATTTAAATTGCTGCACTTATCTGAGTTGTTCGTTGTTAACTTGAATAGTTAGTATATTAGGTGTTCTACTTATTTTCAGAATTTCTGTTTTGGTGTTGCTGATCTTCATGTTATATTCGTTGCAGACTGTGTGTAGCGCATTTACGTGGATTTGAAGTTCTTTTTCGTTTTCATGTATTATGCTTTGGTCGTCTGTGAAAAAGTATTTCGTTCAGTTGGGGATATACTTCATCGGGATCGGCGTGTATGTTTTCATTTTAATGATCTCTTTCAACTAACTCTGTCTCACTGCTTGGTGTAGTTAACAGTTCGCTTATCATTACATGGTTTGCTGCTGTTGTTATTCTGTCCATGTATATATTGAATAGTAGTGGTGATAGTACACAACCCTGTCTTACTCCAGTTCTTAGTATGAATTCGTCTGTCACACCAACATTTGTTCTAACTACGCTTGAGCTTGTTTGGTACAGAGATCTGATGTTGTATAATAGCTGACCTTGTACTCCATAGTCGTTCAATATATTCCATAGTTTGTTCTTGTCTACCCTGTCAAAGGCTTTTTCTTGGTCAATGAATGCTATATTGAGTTGTTTGTTATATTCAATTGCCTTTTCACTAAGTTGTCTTAGGGTGAAAAGGGCGTCTTTGCAACTTCTTCCTTTCCTAAATCCAAACTGAGCTTTACTCAGCTGTATCTCTACAATATGTTTTGTTCTTGTCTCAAGTACTTGTGAATATAGCTTCCCTACGTGGCTCGAAAAGAAATTCCTCTGTATGTGTCACACTCTCTTTTATTGCCCTTGTTTTTCCAGATTGGGACTATAATAGCTTTTTGCCAATCCTCCGGTGTTTCCTTTCGTTCCATGCTACCGTGAATATTCTATGTAGCCATTTTGCTCCGGTTTTTCCGCACGCTTTAATTGCCTCGTTCGTTATACCGTCTATACCTGCTGATTTATTATTTGGTCTCATCTTGATAACTCTCTCAACTTGTTGAATTAGAATACAAGGTTCTTCTTGTTCTTCCTTATAGGTGGAGTAGTATTCTTTAGTTTGTGTATTTGTTGGATTGAGTTAAATTTCTGCATAAATTCTACCAACTCCGTCTCCTTATCCCCTAGTCCGCTAACATTTAACGTGGTTGTTTTCGTATTCCTGCGTGACCTCTTTGTGTTTACTGTGTTTAATGGCGGGCTGGTTGTCAAGCCCTTCGTCCTCCGATCTTTGATGGACTTTTTCATACTCCTGATCGTATCTGCGGTACTTAATAGCATGTTTATGTGAACTTTCACTTCCCTACCGGTTTGCTGGACCTGTCATAGTATCATTGTAGAAAGAACACAGTTTAATCCAAAAAGAAATCACATTAAACACATCACTGAAATAACATGACCGAAGACGCCGCCATCTTGAAAAATTTACCAATGTTTAAAAAGGGGAGAAGAAAAGGAAGGGGGGGGGGGGGGGGGAAATAAGTGTTTGGCTTTTTCACAAGTAACATGTTTTTCTGAGGAAGAAGAATGTTTAGGTTTTACACCAGTAAACAATGTATAAAAGTAAGTGTTTAGGTTTCACACTAGTATAACTGTACACAAAGCAGACTAAGCAAGGCCGTCTTAAAACAGCAATTTGCCCCCCCCTTCCTGGGTAAACCAGTGTGCTGAGGCCCCTAAGAACCACTTACAGTAATGACATTTAAGGTACTTATCAGGAAAATCACCCTATTACGTTGGGGGCGAGATTTAGTGGCGGCTCCCATTCATGCCCACGAGCTGTACTATGTTTTACGGGAGTTAGGATATGCGTTTCTTCGTCTTCGCCGTCTATTCACACCGTGTGGATAAGCGGTTCATGTTTGTTCGACGACCGACACGAAAATGTGCAGCCCTATTTCGTGTCAAGCGACTTGAGCGACTGCTTTTTGTATCTGTGTGCGCGAGCGAGTATTCAGTTAGTTTACTTTTCTCAGTCAAATACATCTTCTGTGCAACAGTAACTGCTTTGAGAATTGGTGACATTTTGGGGAGATGATACTTGGATCATGTCTGGCTAAATACAAGATAACGGGGTTGCTGCAGAAAGGCAACTTTGCTCTGTCGCTCACCAATGCTGACCGTTGAAGGCAATTTATGGCAATGGTCAAGTCAAAAAATAAGGCCACAGTGATAGCAATGAAGAGCGAACGTACAACACAAGTGATAACCAAGTGCCAGCCAGTCACAACTTGGAAAACAGAACATGCTGGCCACTCACAGCCTGGAATACAGAATGCTTATTGCGTTGAAAATAACAAAACATGACATCCCTAGAACATAGGATAGCATGTGGAAAATCTCGCGTCCTAAGTGATGGGTGATTTTCGTTGGATCCAAATGCAAATAGTCGATCCAAACAGCACACAGCACACATTTTTTTTTAAAAATTGGCACTTCAACTGATGTTAAAATTTGTACATAGTTTAGATGGCACAACATAACATTACTACGAACTTCTTATTATAACAAGCACTTGCGGCATTTCTTTTCACATACATGCTTTATTACTAACTTAAAGTCATGATGTAATTTTCCATGTACAGTAGTAGTGAATCTCAGTTCTGACGATGCCGCCTTATATTAGTTCTGCTGATCCATCATATCCACTGCGACGCAAACTTCGCTGTTGTTTCTGTTTTTTTTCCTATCACTGCAATCTCTATCTGGACACATAATCATGGCTTTGAAATCATATTCATGAAATGTGTCCTTAGATTCCCGAAGATCATCATCAGGTGCCTTGCCGACTGGCGTGGGCGATCATGCCTCTCCATAATCTGCGATCTCCTGCAGCATGTATCAGTTCGTGGGCCGACACACCTCCATGCCATGCAACAAGACTGTCAAGCATCTTCTCTCCTTGTCTTCCTATATCCCTCCTTCCACAGATCTTTCCAGTGGTCACAACATGTTTTATTTTCCCTCTGCTCATAACTTGGCCGAAAAATGACGACTATCTCTTTCTGATGTCTGTGATAAGTTGTCTTCGGGCTCCCGTCTCTTTCAAAACCTCCTGGTTGCTCTTTTTGGCTGTCAAAGGTATTCTAAGCATTCTTCTGTAAAACCACATCTCTGAGGCCTCTAGAAATTGTTTGGCCTGCCTAGCGATTGTCCAGGATTCACAGCCATAGGTTAAAACTGGATGTATGTAGCAAACAAGAACTCTTTTTCTAACTCTCAATGATAAGGATATATTGCACAAGATGTTTTTCATTTTATAAAATACAGTTTTTGCCTGTCCTATTCTGTTTTTTTATCTCAGTTATGCATCTTCCATCTGATGTTATCCATGTGCCAAGATACTTAAATTTCTGTACTTGTCCTAAAATAACACCATCGACTTTTATTACACATTTAGGAATAATTCGTTTCTTTGATACCACCATAACTTCGGTCTTCCCATTATTCAAACTGAGGCCCATTCTTCCACTTTCTAACACCACAATGTTTATCATTTCCTGTAGTTCTTTCTGACTTGTTGCTATCAAGACTGTGTCATCAGCATAACGTAAATTGTTTATATTGTGCCCACCAACCACAATTCCGGGCATATCAATTAAAGATCTCATTATATATTTAGTGTATATTTAAAACAAATCAGGGGACAGTACACATCCTTGTCGTACGCACCTCTTCATGCTTTGAAATGTACCCAAACAGTTGTTAATTCTTATAGTTGCTGTTTGCTGCCAATACATATTCTTTATTATTCGTAGATCTTTCCCATCAATGTTTAATTTTTCTAACAGTTTGATTACTTCTTCATGCTTCACACAGTCAAATGCTTTTTTATAATCTATGAAGCATAAGTACAAATCAGTCTTTACTTCTACAGCTCTTTCTGACAATGTCCTTAGGATGCATATGGCATTGTTTGTACCTTTTCCTTCTACAAATCCACATTGTTCATCGCTGATTTCTGGTTTAATTTTGTTTCTTATTCTTCTCATAATTATTCTCAGTAAAATCTTAGTCATGTGACTCATAAGACTTATTTTGCGATGGTCTTCACATTTTATAGTGCCTGGTTTATTTTGGTAGAGCTATAAATATGGATTTTAAAATGTCATTTTGAAAATACCCACTATTATAAATATCATTTAAAAGTTTAGTTATTATTTCAATTCCGAAATCTCCCAGTGCTTCGATTTCTTCCAGTGAGATGTTGTCTGGCCCGGGTGCTTTTCATTTCTTCATATGATGAATTGCATTCTCAACTTTTGCAGTCATTATTGGTGGACCATCATTGTTAGTCTGCAGTTCTAAATCTGGTCTATTATCATCATACAATTCCCCTATATATTCTGTCCATCTGTTAATTATATTACTATGTCCCATTAATAAGTCACCATCTTTTGATTTCAAACATTCAGTGCTGTTACGTGTCACCTTTCCTGTTAACATATTTATCTGTTGGTACATGGAATGTGAGTCTTTCCTGTCATTTTCCCCAATCTCTGTACACATTTGATTCAGCCAGGCTGCTTTAGCCAGTTTGCACTGGTTCACTATTTCTTTTTGTATTCTAGAGTATTCTACTTTATCATTCTTTTTCTTCCTTCTTTCATCCATCATCTTTTTGTATTCTAGAGTATTCTACTTTATCATTCTTTTTCTTCCTTCTTTCATCCATCAACTGCAGAATTTCGGTTGACATCCATTTCTTTTTTGCAACTCTATGGGATTGTCTCTTTAGATGTCTGCTGAATTGACTCGCGCAACATATCTCACAGTTCATCAATAGACAGTATAACTTCCATTGCAGTATACCGGTTTTGTACAGTGACATTGTACTGGTCCTTAATTTCTTTATCCGTTGGTCCTTAATTTCTTTATCCGTTCTAAGAATTCCTAACTTTAACATGATGTTCTGTGGTGTTTTTCTAAAGTTCTTTAATTGTATTCTATTTTTTTTTCTATCCTATCCCGAAGATAGGTTTTCAGAGACTCAAGAATTAGGTAATTTGGTAATCTCAGTTGAACTTGACCACAAACGGGTCACCCTATTATTTTCCATTTCTTGTGTTACAGAAAACCACACAGAATGTCCATCCCTGTCCCTTTTCCGCAGCTCACAGTGTCACGCCAAGCACTCAGTAGCTTGGCGACGAAACTAGACTCAAGAAGATTCGTAGCAACAGGAATGTTTACAAGTTATGAATGGAAGACGTGGATTGTTTTATTCATTAGTCATAGCATACCATTTCAAAGATACGTGAGCAAGATTGTTTCCAGGTTTCTCATTCGTCCTTAATTCCTCTGCCTCTCTCTTGGTATTCACCAGCTGTTCATTGTCAGCTGATAGAGAATACTGGCCATGTTTCCTTTTTTGAAACCTCCATACAGAGCAAGCACAACATCAAAATGTGCTATCTTATGTCAGATAGATACTTGACCACATAATCTTTTCCTAAAGATGTAGTCAATACATTTCACCGCTAAACAGAACCAGAAAAAAAAAAAAAAAAAATAATACAGATGCTGAACAAATCAAATAATTTTTTACAGACTCTAGACAACCCTCTGCTGCTTCTACTCCCAACAAGTTCACGCTGTGCTCAGCTAAGACCGAGTCTAGCGCTGTGGACATAGATGAATCCGCGCTTGTCCCTGTGTGGGTTCCGGGGCCTCATCGTGGGGAAAACAAGAATAGATCCTCTGCCTACCCAAAAGCATGTCGTCAGAGTCGACTAATTGGGGAGCTTCCTTTAAGTCGGAGTGCATCTGCCTGAGAGGCAAGCAACCAACAGTCTGCATTCAAGTGAATCAGATCTGTAAAAGTGATGCACACGCAACACTCAGTTCTGGAGCAGGACTGCAGTTCAGAAGAGAGAGAGAGAGAGAGAGAGAGAGAGAGAGAGAGAGAGAGAGTGAGAGAGAGTGAGAGAGAGAGAGAAAGAAAAAGAGAGAGAGAATATAATTTCTTGTTTGATCTTCACAAAATAGCTAATGAAACATATCTACCGAACCACACAGTATCTGTGAGTGACATTTCTAAACAACAAAATAAGCAGTATAATTATAGCAAATTCGCATTTCTAGAAGCAGCTCAGAAAAAAAAAGAAAGGAAAACAGTTTCATAATGACCGTACCATACTATCAAAGCATCTAACTTTCAGAAGCAGCTAAGGGAAAGAAAGAAGCGGAAAAAGGAAAGAGGGGGGGGGGGGGGAGTTTGATAACAACAGTATTAAAAATCAAATCGTGTGTTATCAGGAACAATCTGCGTGCCAGTATTGGAAACAGAGTGGCGAGACCTGCAAATCATCAAGAGTACAAAGCAATGATCATTGTTTACTAGAACAGCCTATTGACAGAACACTGAATATTTTATAAGGCTAAATAAGGAGAGAGGAAAGGGGGACTACTTCAGAGTTATGCGTCTTTTATCAAAATATACTTCGTTGCGGGCAGCAATTAGTGAGCGCGTATTAGAGAAAGTGACCAGCTAGTTTGAATCCTGTTGGTGGAATAGACAGATTCAATCAAACAATCAGGTACCGTCTCCACAATGAAAGTTGGCTGCATTGGATCTCCAACAATGCCTTTCTCTTGTCCAGGTTGTACACCCAGTCAAGCTGCTTCTCGTCTGTCACCGTCTACGCTGTGATGACCGGTCCGTCAACTCAGCGTTCTTTACGCACATACAGTCCACCGTCTACGCTGTGATGACCGGTCCGTCAACTCAGCGTTCTTTACGCACATACAGTCCACCGTCTACGCTGTGATGACCGGTCCGTCAACTCAGCGTTCTTTACGCACATACAGTCCACCGTCTACGCTGTGATGACCGGTCCGTCAACTCAGCGTTCTTTACGCACATACAGTCCACCGTCTACGCTGTGATGACCGGTCCGTCAACTCAGCGTTCTTTACGCACATACAGTCCACCGTCTACGCTGTGATGACCGGTCCGTCAACTCAGCGTTCTTTACGCACATACAGTCCACCGTCTACGCTGTGATGACCGGTCCGTCAACTCAGCGTTCTTTACGCACATACAGTCCACCGTCTACGCTGTGATGACCGGTCCGTCAACTCAGCGTTCTTTACGCACATACAGTCCACCGTCTACGCTGTGATGACCGGTCCGTCAACTCAGCGTTCTTTACGCACATACAGTCCACCGTCTACGCTGTGATGACCGGTCCGTCAAATCAGCGTTCTGTACGCACATACAGTCCACCGTCTACGCTGTGATGACCGGTCCGTCAACTCACGAGTTCTGTACGCACATACAGTCCACCGTCTACGCTGTGATGACCGGTCCGTCAACTCAGCGTTCTTTACGCACATACAGTCCACCGTCTACGCTGTGATGACCGGTCCGTAAACTCAGCGTTCTTTACGCACATACAGTCCACCGTCTACGCTGTGATGACCGGTCCGTCAACTCACGAGTTCTGTACGCACATACAGTCCACCGTCTCTATGGTCTGTACCGACCCATGACTGTTAAGACAGGGTTCTGACATCGTTCATCTCTTGATGTTGTATTCCCAGTTGTATCGTTGTCCACGTCATGCTCTCTTGCCCTTGTCCGTTCCCTCCAGTCTGGTTTTTAAAAGCAAGTTATATCTTTTAACGTGGCCAAAGAATTTCAGTTGTCTCTTTTTGTATTCTTTCAGTAATTTTTTTTATTTGTAGTTTTTCGAGAACATCTATATTGGCCAGTTTTTGTTTCCATGAAATATGACCTATTCTTCTCTATACTTATGGACTTGTCCGGTGTGCTATGAGGATAATCTTTCGATTAACTATTAACTATCTTGTAACTCTTGTTTGCTTTCTTCCAGTAGCACTGTGTCATCAGCGTTTTTTAGGCTGTTTCTTGTTCTTCCATTAATACTGAGACCAGGCGATTCCTTTATCTATTTAAAAATGTTTGTGCAACTTTCTTGTTATCTCTATCTGTCGTGAGGAGATGTTGTTGTGTCTGACTGTTGCTGTTTGTTCCTAATGTATGTTGCTAACTACCCTGATATCTTTTCTGTCTAATCCTATATTATAGTTAGTTAGTTATTCCTCTTGTGCCAAAGATGGCGCATAGGGCAGAGGTCATAGCTTTCCACGTCTGTCGGTTCTTTGCCACTTGATGTAGGTCTTGAGTGCGACTGAGACCTATGGTTGAGCTCTCCCTTGTGATGGTTCTACGGAGAGTTTCTTTTGGTCTTCCCTGTTTTCTTTTACCCTCTGGTGACCATATGAAGGCTTGGTGGGGAAGTCTCTGTATGTCCATTCTGAGTACGTGACCGATGTAATTCCAGCGACGCTTTCTAATAAAATCAGACACATATTTTTGTTTTGTTTCCTGTCTTATAGATGTATTGGACTTAAAGTCCGACCAGTGAACATTCAATAGCTTTCGGAGGCATCTATTCTCGAAAGCGACTAGTTTCTTATCGATTGATACTGATGATTTCCAACTCTCACAACCATAAGTTAGCACTGGGATCACACAGGAATTGAAGACCTTAAGTTTCGTGTTGTTGCTGAGTGATCTTGACTTCCAAATGTTGGACAGTTTGTTAAAGGCACTTGATGCTAACGCGATTCGAGTCGTTATTTCTGATGTTGTATCTCCCGCAGAGGTTATCTTGCTCCCTAAGTATGTGAAGCTGGTGATTTTTTCAAGAACAATATCCTTTAGTTTGATGTCTTTCGACTCGTTGGTAAGATCGATGATTTTCGTTTTGGCTGTGTTGACCTGAAGGCCGATTTGGCTTGAAATATTCTGGAGGCGGTCCATTTTTTTTCATTTTTTTCTGAGCTTCTAGATGTGTTGTGCTCAGGAGTGCTAGGTCGTCAGCAAAGTCAAGATCTTCGAGAACTTTGTCGACCCATTTGATGCCTAGATGTGTGTCCTGTGTGCATTTGCGCATGACCCAATCGAGTGCTATTCCGAAAAGCATCGGTGACAAGACACATCCTTGTTTCACGCCTGTTTCTACTGGGAACCAATCAGAGTTACCAGATTCCGTTCTAACAAGGCAGCGGGAATCGGTGTAGAAGGCCTTTATAATATTGACATATTTATCTTGGAAACCATAGATTGTGAGTAGCTTCCAGAGTGTAGGGCGGTGTATGCTGTCAAAGGCCTTCTGAAAATCAACAAAGTTGATGATGAGTTGGGATTGAAACTCTACTGACTCTTCTACGATGGTTCTGAGTGTGAAATATATGGTCGATGCATGACCGATTCGGTCTGAATCCTGCTTGTTCTTCTCGGAGTCTTGCATCTATTGGCTTTTTCAGTCTCTGCATTAGCATGCTGCAGAACAGTTTTCCTGGTACGGATAGTAGGGTGATACCACGCCAGTTGTTGCAGTCTGCTAAATCACCTTTTTTGGGCAGTTTGAATATAACACCTTCTTTCCACTGTTGCGGTGGGGATTCATTTAGCCAAACATCATTCGCACGCACGCACGCACGCACGCACGCACGCACGCACGCACGCACGCACGCACGCACGCACGCACGCACGCACGCACGCACGCACGCACGCACGCACGCACGCACGCACGCACGCACGTACGTACGTACGTACGTACGTACGTACGTATGTATGTATGTATGTATGTATGTATGTATGTATGTATGTATGTATGTATGTATGTATGTATGTATGTATGTATGTATGTATGTACGTACGTACGTATGTACGTACGTACGTACGTACGTATGTACGTATGTACGTACGTACGTACGTACGTACGTACGTACGTACGTACGTACGTACGTACGTATGTACGTATGTATGTATGTATGTATGTATGTATGTATGTATGTATGTATGTATGTATGTATGTATGTATGTATGTATGTATGTATGTATGTATGTATGTATGTATGTATGTATGTATGTATGTATGTATGTACGTATGTACGTATTTACGTATTTACGTATGTACGTATGTATGTACGTACGTATGTACGTATGTACGTATGTACGCATTTACGTATGTACGTATGTATGTATGTATGTATGTATGTATGTATGTACGTATGTACGTATGTACGTATGTACGTATGTCCGTACGTATGTCCGTATGTACGTACGTACGTATGTACGTACGTACGTATGTAGGTATGTACGTATGTCCGTACGTATGTACGTATGTACCTTTGTACCATTGTACCTATGTACGTATGTACGTATGTACGTATGTACGAGAGAGCGAGGGAGAGAGAGAGAGAGAGGGAGAGAGAGAGAGGGAGAGAGAGAGGTTTTATTTTAGTGAACGCAATCAGTCACTATTACATGGTCATGAGAATGGACTAAACAGTCTAAATCCAGCAGGGACTGCTTTGTTATATATGCGGTCGTCAGTCTCCTGGATTCGGTATCTGTTTCCTTTGGGGGATTACATATTTACCGACCTCTACGGCCTTGGAGTAAGAGAAACGAAATGAGGAACCAAGGATTCGTCTGTGAGTATAAAGTGTTATGGGGTGTAACAACATTTGGGTCCCATTAAATATGGTCGTTTTATATTGTGTGTGTGTGTGTTTGTGTGTATGTGCACGCGTGCGCGCAAATGTGTGTGTGCGTGAGCACTCGTGTGTGTGTATCAGTTTATGTCTCATCATCATTATCATCATCATCAAAATCATCATCATCATGTGCCCTGCCAACTGGCGTATGCACTCATGCGTCTTCACAGATCACGATCTCTGGTTGACTGGAACAGCTCTCTTGATGATATCCCTCCATGCCACCGTTTTAGCCCATCCAGCATCATCTCTCTTGGTCTGCGTCTACTCCTCTTTGCACTGATCGTTCCAGTTGTCACGATGTTCTCCAGTGTCTCTCTTCTCATTATGTGGCCAAATAACTATGTTCGCCTCTTTTTTATTGTTGTATTTAGAGATCTACCTTCATTAGCTTTTTTTCAAGCAATCGTTGTTATTTACTCTGGTCGTCCAAGGTATTTGTAACATTCTTCTGTCTCTAAAAAAAAAAAAAAAATGTGTGGTTTGTCGCATTCGATTGTTGTCTTTTCTGTCTAATTCTGACAACCGACGAGACTAAGGGTACGTCTAAATGGATTAAAAAAAAACCACACCTGAATTATTTTAAATTATGATTGAGTGAAGGGATTAATGAATAACGAATAATTGAAAATAAGACCGAACAAACAAATGAACGAATGGGTTACTACCCGTGTGCCACGATTCTGATCCGTTGTTCAAACCTCAAACTTCAGTGAGACGACAAAAGTTCTTTTCTCACGTTATTGCCGCGCTGGTTACAATATGCTAGATTTGTATTTGTATAGACCGATCGACAATCGATGGATAATGATATCATCATAACACCCGTTTTCTTCGCTTGCTAGGAAATTTCCCAGTACCCATTTTAATCTGGGTAGACATGGATGCATTGCAGACTTTAAAATTACACCATGATGTGGATTCAATCTCACACCCACTTGACCGGTACACAAACATGCTACCTGTTGCACCACAGCAGTTCCCAAAGTTGTTAAAAAAAAAAAACTACAACAACAACAATTAAGGGAGCCTTTTTTTCACTGTTTGCTCATCAAGTTTATGATGCTGGACTCCAAGTTTCATAGACCATATCAGCATTGGATGAATTTTGCTCATCAAGTTTATGATGCTGGACTCCAAGTTTCATAGACCATATCAGCATTGGATGAATTTTGCTCATCAAGTTTATGATGCTGGACTCCAAGTTTCATAGACCATGTCAGCATTGGATGAATTTTGCTCATCAAGTTTATGATGCTGGACTCCAAGTTTCATAGACCATATTAGCATTGGATGAATGATGTGGTCAACACAAGGCCGGTGGCCTTACTTCCCAGAACATTACCTGGTACTCACCGTGTGGGTTCTGGGGCCCTATTATAGAGAAAACAAGAATAGGACCACTGTCTACCCAAAAGCTTCCTTCGAATTTGGAGTGCATTTACCTGTGAGGCAAGGAACCAGCAATCTGCACACAAATGATTCAGATCTGTAAAACGGATGCACACGCAACGTTTAGTTTTTGGAACAGGACTGCGTTCCAAAAGTGGATGAACAACCAGACCTTTCCGCCAGAGTTTACAGCTGGTGAATGTGAAGAAGAAGAAGATTACCTGGTACCTACTTTCCGCTGACACGGACGGGTCTTGCTGGTCACACTCGCCATCGCCATGGGCTTTGAGTCTCATGCCTCCCCAAAGCGCAATATAACATTATTGTCTGGAAAGACGGAAAGGTGCCAATTAACCACTTTAGGCTGGGTTGGCCTGGAAGCCAAGGTGGATTTAAAATGCAGAAACTACCCAGGACCTTAGGATTGTGATTGAATAGCTTATAACACTCTAGTGTTTTAAACAGATAACCGACGCGCCTCAAGATTTTAAACCCATCTTTCGTTGTTAAAACGGGGTGTTTAACTCTTTGAGTCCAAGGGAACCATCACGCGATAATTGGTTACAACCGAGCGGCCTAATCGACGCGTAACAAGTGAATGTTTTTAAAGACAAAGGGATCGACTTAGCTGCAGAGTTCTTTAATTCCCTTGCGCTTGACATCTCTCTCTAAAATGACCTTCTCCCTCCCAGTGCGTCCCATAAAGTACGACACTCTATAGCTCTAGACACAACCTGGTTGAAAATGAAACAAAAACACAGGAACAACTCCGTACCGTGAGGCCAGCGGTTCAACCAACTCACCCTGGAGTTTTTGAAATTGTTCACGTTTCAGCTGGGAGCTGGTGTGGTCTAGTGGCTAGACGCTCGCCTGTGGATCGAAGGATGGTGGGTTCAGGTCCTAAAAGGGGTCAGACTTGAGACAGAATGACCTTGACTCCCAGGTCGACGCAGTGGGTACCAGGTACCATCCCGGGAAGTAAAGGCGGCTGGTGTGATGCTGACGACATCAACCACAAAGTGCTGTTTGGTCTAATGAATAAAGATTCAGCCCAAATACCCATTACACCTGAAGGCGTGGGAAAGGGTCCTTTACTTACGTATCACCTGCAACACTAGGTAAGAAACTGTGAATTTCCAAACCTGAAAACCTGCTCTACCAGAACTCAATTGAATCGCATAATTCATCAAAATGACTGGATACGCTCGATTGTGCAATCGCATTGTTGTATCCACAGAGTAATTTTCAGTGTAATTAAACACGCATGAAACAG